>JAJSRW010002199.1:0-57744 GCA_022414725.1 Microglena sp. YARC
CTATCACGTCAGGGAATTGATGAACAAATAGGCGTTGTCCGGCCAACTGTTCTGCAAGGACATGTGCTTTCGTTTTGGGCAGAAGCGGATCACGGAATCGCCCACGAACAGCGTCGGATGCAATGAGGCGCGGGGTTAGTCCCTTATCTATTACCATTCCACTCCACATAAATCTCAACAATGCATGCCCTCCGTATAGTCCATCCCTTATGTTCTTCCCGATGCTCGCATGTGCATCCAACAAGTGTCAGCCTCCTCATAAGCGCACAAGACGAGTCCGTGTGAGATTGCATTTCGCGGATATGAATATTCTCATTGCCACATTTTTTTGAGGGTCTAAGGCGTAATGCTATCGGTCCTTGACGTACGCCTCAACGCATGGCCTTGTAGAAACAAAAAACCCTGAGCAAACGGTCAGGAATCCCAAACAATGACGCCACATCGGCATACCTTGCACATTGCCCACTCCAATGATTCAACGAATTTTAACCCACCTTAAAGGCCATACATTGATTATACATGCACAGCTTTTTACTCCATTATGTTGAGCAGTCGTCAGTACCAACATCATGAGTCATCTTTTCGAAATCCGCATTCATCTTTCATTAACTGCCGTCTCAAGCAGGGCGGTACTGCTTAACAAACATTCGGTTATCGATGAGAAGCGAATCGCGGGGACCACGGATGGGCAGGGGAATTCAGCTGCGGACTCGGCCGAAAAATATCTGACTTGTTCCATCGGAGGAGACACACGCAAACGGCGGAAACACTGCCCGAAATGTATCGAGGACGCACGCCCAAACGCAGAGGACAATATACTGTAACATTATTCACCGGTCTGAGATGTAACAGTGTCAAAAAGTGCCCGTTAAAATCCGAAATTTAGCGCAACCGCCGCCACAGGTCAATGTCCTAACCACCGCACCTGTGCTCCAGCCCGCCCGCACTGCTACTTCGCGCACGTCTTATCTGTTGTTTGCTATCGTGCATGTTGGCTCGATGAGCTCAGCGCGGCAATCATTAATTGTCGTTTCAAATGTCTGTCTGCATCGTTTTGCATAATGCGGAGCTCGCCAGCAACGATACTGGCTCTTGGTGACGTAGAAGGTTACTTGGTTTGCAGGGGGGGCTGCTCCAATGTATCATAATACCCTAAAAGCGCAGCAGACAAGAAAAACGCTTATATATACGTACAGATGACAATATTTGAAGATTTGAATGCCATCTTCATGCATCTCACCTCAATGCATAATCATCTGCAATGTCAAAGCAATCCAAAGAAATCCATGCACGCCGGCGGATCCTCGTCCAGACTCATCACGCCACACGCAACGAACTGATGCAGGCGGCGGCGGCTTATCGCCCAGCCCCATCACGCACGGCAGAGGGCAGCTGCTAAGGTCCCATCCTTATCACACATCATGCCACCGGCGGCTGAGAAGTTGCAAAAACACGAAATCATCGTACAGTTGATTGGAGCATAACAACAACGCGGCGGATTATTATTAATTCGCTTCCCGGCGTGTCTGTTCACAGGGGACCGATATAGATTTGAGAGTAGAGGCACATTGATGGCGTCCCGTGAAGACTTCGTGCGCGCACTTGCTTCATTTTTCCAAGTTATCTAACGTAGACGGGTTGGGATTCTGCTTATGCACCACATTGCAAGGAGTGTGTACGCTGCCAAGGGACTTGAAGGCGGCGCTGACTGATGTGGCGGCGAGCCATGAAGGACCATGATGTTTTTGTCAACAAGGTTTTGGGGAGGTTCTGGTATGGAGATCAATGTTCTCGAAGGCACCGTGTGCCGGAGGACCGTCATGACCAATTGGCTTGGTTGTTGAGCCCTCAGTGGACGTTGCTTCTTTTGTTAATTCTGTGGGCATGGCATGAATGAGGGGTCGCCACGTCACGGTACATTGGTATGTTTTCTTGACAAACAGCTGGTGTCAGCTGAGGCCATCGATGCGGTGGTGGCAGCTCAAACGTTTTGCGGCCACTCATCCAGCCTGCCTCAACATGTGCGAAGGAAAATGCCATTGCCCCCGGGACCCTGGGTCTGCCGTTCCAGTACGGAAGATCTCTGTTTTTACTTGATGCATCAAGAGCAGATCATCGATGCACAGTTCCATCTCGTTGCACACAACGACGTGATGTTGTTGGCAACTGGGACTTTGAAGAAACGGCAGGTGGCAAGGCAGCACACACTTCATCGCTGCCCTGGGCAGAATGTTTGACGCAGAGTCGATCTTAACCTACGAGCGCCTTGATGAAGCTCTTGCAGAGGCACTGGCCTTGGTGCAGTGGTGAGGCACTGCTGTATCCTGCAAGGTTGAAAGGGATCTTCGGATGCGCCGGCTAATGGTTCACATGTGAAGTGGCGATTCTGCATGAGGCGATCACAAGCAGACTCTATTGTGTTTCTGAAGGGGGGATCGCGGAGTGGGGGGATTCATTTTGATGACGTCGCGTACACATTCACTGTAACGCTTGGGCTTCTCACTGTAACACTCTCGGGCTTCTCACCTTACATCAGGCAGAGGCCCTGTAGGAAAACCGTTATCGTTAAAACTACTGGTGGTGGGGTACACCACAGTTTTGTTGATGGTAGTTTTTTCAGATGCGTAGGAAAGAGTTCGTTGTGCGTTTCTAAAAAACGAGTCTAAACAACGCAACATCCATACCTGATAAAAACCATTGAGCGAATTGCGCGAAGAAAAAGAGTATTCATCGACGCGATGCCGACCGATATATATATCCCGCCTGTCAGCCCATTTCAAAACCAGTTCGCAAACTAGAAAGGCGTTGTCGCTGGACATAGGACATTCTCGGCACAACCAAGTTTCTTGATCGCCTGCCACTGCCAGAATGTCAGCCGTCTCCATGCACTGCGGGCGTCATCGGCTGTTTCCCGGTGATCCACGCATCTGAAGTATGACGCATTGCTTCACCTTATTAAACAAAGAAAAAAACACCACACATCCCCACGTCACGTTTGTTCCTCGTCGCTGTGGAGTACTTCTTCGATGACGGCTGCTACAAGATCTCCAACGGAAGCGCCCTTGTATTCTCACATGCTAATCAACACCCTTTTCGTTGTGGAGCCGAAAATCCTCAAACCCCCCCCTGCCCAGTATGGACATGCCAAGGTGTCGAAAGCCATACAGCAGGCAACTCAACTGGGCGCGACTAGACTTTTGTCCTGGCTACCGCATCTCATAAACATGGACCTGAAAGACGGAAACCTCACTTGGATATGTGGAAAATTTCTCGTATGATCGTGACCGCTGTGAATCGCGGTGACGCGTCTTCTGTCAAGAATATCCACAGCCAGGAAATTTACTAAGAATTGGAGGAGGAAGACCCATACAGCTAGGACATTTGATATTGGGACACCTTATAGTTTGGGGATTCTGAAAAGTTGACCAATTCAAGATTTGTAACCGAGTACAGTGATCAGTTCCAAGTACCAGTCTGAATCATTGATGTTCAAGCCTCCTCATGTGATTGTGTTCAGCAACAGGACTTGAGTTCCTTGAGGTTGAGCGGGATTTTGTGATTCCTTGGTGCTGATGTCTCAAGCTAACGAGTCGTTCAGGAAGCTCTAAATCCTGAATTAGAAATTTAAAAAAAAAAAAATCGGGACCGGGAGGCAGGAACGCCCATTATGTTCAAAGTACCCTGAAAAAAGTCAAACTGATGGCTAACATCGTGCGCATCAATAATCCTTTTAGCAGGAAAACGGCAGCAATTAGTGTCAATTTGGACATTCGCAATGTCCTAGAAATTTGGATATTTAAGGAGGACACGCAAACGGCCGAACACTGTCGAATGTATCGGACACCGAATGGCACACGCAAACGGCGGAACACTGTCGAATGTATAGGAGGAGTGTACACAAGAGGCCGAACACGGTCGAATGGCAACACGCAGGCCCTCATTGACACACGAAAACGTACATTCATGACCACACGGATGCGGTGTGCGGATTCTCGTCCTCTACTGAAGTGTAAAACAACCATTCTTCAGTATAAACAACCATCAGAACAGCACAGCACAGCACACTTCACAAACTAATGAGTTCCTTTGACGAAATCAATGAAGATGTATTGGAGATCATTCCTATCCAATGCCGATTTCGAACGAATCCCACCTCAAACAATGCCTCTCGTTTGCAAACAGTGGAGATGCTCCGCCACCCCGGTGTGTCAAATAAGGATCCACTTAAGACATTCTATATACAGTTTGGAATACGCATTATCACGCATTTGCAGGCTCGAAAGAGTTGAAAATCGGTATCAATCGGGGGAAAGACGTACCCTACCAATCAATGTCGGCTATCGAAGTACAAGATCCAAGACATATCGCCCGCTGGTCCGGCCTCACTTCGTTGGTTCACCTGGACATATCGAAACACCTACGTGACCGACATATCGCCACTGTACGACTCACTTCGTTGACGCAGCTGAACATGTCGCACACACCTCTGTACAAACATGCCAAAGCTCTGTACGACTCACTTCGTTTATCACCTGAACATGGCGCTACACACTTCGTGACCGACATATCACCACTGGCCGCCCTCACTTCCTATTCATTCACCTAGACATTTCGCTATCACACAGCTTTCCGGACTCACCGCGTTGGTCATCTGAACATGGCGTACACACGGACCTATTATCACCGCTTTCCGGCCTCACTTCGTTGATTCACCTGAACATGTCGTCCACACGTGTTCAATAAGTGACGACATATCACCACTGGCAGGACCTCACTTCATTGGTGCACCTCGACATTGCCGAGTCGAACATCGACGTGGACCATATCACCACTGGCAGGACTCACTTCATTGGTGTGCACCAATCGACATTTTCGAACCACACGACGACGACATATCACCACTGGCAGGACTCACTTCATTGGTGCACCTCGACATTTCGAACCACCGACGTGGACGACCATATCACCACTGCAGGACTCACTTCCATTGGTGCACCTCGACATTTCGAACACCGACGTGGACGACATATCACCGCGTTCCGGCCTCACTTCGTTGATTTCACAACTGAACATGGCGTCCACACGTGTGGACGACATATCACCGCTGGCAGGACTCACTTCGTTGGTTCACCTGGACAGTTCGAACACCTACGTGGACGACATATCACCGCTGGCAGGACTCACTTCGTTGACGTACTTGAAAAATGGATGGGCAATGATGTGTAAAATTGTTCAACGGGTCATCCTTATAATATTATTGTTCATTTTCCGTTAAAATAGGATTGATTTGAGCCTCCGGCATTCAATGGGCGTTCCTGCCTCCCGGCCGATTTTGACTGGTTGCGAAACATGGTATGGAGCGGAATTGTGATTCCTTGGTGCTTATGTCTCAAATGATTATTGTTCCAGAGATGGAGAGTCTTTTTAGAGGTGTTCATGTGGTAAGGGCCATAAACTGAGCCGTCTACTGCGATTCTTAGGCCAAACGGTTATGGATTGTTAATGATTGTTGATGATTCATTCAGATACCTACAAAACCGCGGGAGGCAGATGTGATGCAGGGAATGTATTCAGTTCAGCAAACTGTGCGTCAATGATGAGATGCATGCCTTCCATGCACACCTGAGGCAGCGACACATCGTTGCAAAAGTGCTCGCAGTTGTTAAATGCGGCGTTGTAGACAAATGGGGTTTGCTCAGCATCTTTGACCAGAGCGAGGGCAAGGCTTTGCCGAGAGGGTCTGATCCAGAGCAGCCCCTTCGGGTTACAAAGCCTCCGCAAAGATAGAGCCGTTGGCAACGAAGTCTTCGTAGGATCGCAATGAACGTTGGCCTGCTCCTTCCAAATTCCCCACACATCAACGACTGTCGGGACTTCGATATCCCCTGGTGCCACCACTTGCTGCCCGACAAAGATGCCATGGTGCCTGTAACCGGATGCGTCTTGTGACCATGATCTGGGCGCCAGGCTTAAGCTTGCCGAACATAGCAAGCCGCTCTTGTACGGCGTGAGGGTAGCATATGGTGCCAGAGTCTGGGGGTGACCAATCTGGAAGCATTCGCTTGATGTGGGCGATTGCCGATGTGAGGATGTCGGTAAGGGATCTTCCCGAGATGCCATGTTTGTCTCAAATTGAGCTGCTGACTCGTGTTAAGCTTCGAGGATTTATAATAGATATAGGAATCTTTATAATAGATATAGGGATCTTTTTTATGCGACCGTCATTTTCTCATTGCAACACCGGGGAGGACATGGGTTTTAATTAAGGACTTTTATTGATTGGGTATAAGGATACCTGGTACAGATGGATTTTTAAATGAGGAATCCGTATTGTCGAAGCCGACAGTGTGTGTGCTTACAGGTTCAATACTGTCCAAGACGCATTTAAGGTTGTCCCTCACAAAACACATTCCATTTGTCATACTTTGTGTGCATAATGGGCATTTAGCATATAATGGGCGTTCCTGCCTCCCGGCCGATTTTGACTGGTTGCGAAACATGGTATGGAGCGGATTGTGATTCCTTTGTGCTGATGTCTCAAGCTAGCGAGTCGTTCAGGAGGCTCTAAATCCTGATTAGAAATTTAAAAAAAATCGGCCGGGAGCAGGAACGCCCATTATATGCATTTGATGACCATTGAGGAGGTGCGCATTGAGCCAGATTACTACACCACAGTCGACGACAAAATGGGCGTTCCTTCCTCCCGGCGGATTTTTTGAAATTTTTACTCAGAATTTAGAGCATCCGGAACGACTCTCTAGCTTGAGATATCAGCACCGAGGAATCACAAATCCGCTCCATACCATGTTTCGCAACCATTAAAAATCGGCCGGAATACAGGAACGCCCATTACAACTTAAACTCACACACGCGTAGCGGCGGCTGCTGTCGAATGGCACACACAGACACTCATTGACACACGCAAACATGTAGACGAATCCTCTTCATACAGTCGATCGCTCCTCCTGAACGACTCGCTAGCTTGAGACATCAGCACTAAGGAATCACAAATCCTCTCCATACAATGTTTCGCAACCAGTAAAAATCGGCCGGGAGGCGGGAACGCCCATTGTATGAATTCCGGGTATGAATGACTGTGTAAGAATGTTTTGTTTTTAATGGGGCGTTCCTGCCTCCCGGCCGATTTTACTGGTTGCTAAACATGGTAGGGAGGCGGATTTGTTATTCCTTGTTTCTTATGTGTCAAGCTAGCGAGTCGTTCAAGAGGCTCTAAATCCTGATTAGAAATTTTAAAAAATCGGCCGGGAGGCAGGAACGCCCATTTTTGACAAAACTCTTGAAAAATCACATGCAAGGTGGACATGCTGCATGCTCGCGGTGTGCATCCACATGAGAATGTACGTACAGGGGGGATGCGCAAGCCGCCTCCTTGGCATGTGTGAGGATGAATGGATAACTCAAACATGATAAGGAACTCTGAGAAAAAAACGTTACAACCGCAACAAACAAGTCTTAGATAATTTTATTTTTTTATTTAAAATATATACACTTTCATTCATTCATTGAATGCCACGAGTGGAAAAACTACCTAAAGCGAAAAAAGAAACGAAGAGTCGATCTGATGTCGTGTGCTACACAGGTCCCCGTCCACGCGGAAAGAAGGACGACTCGTACACGTCCGAAGAGTTCGTCGCGCGTTATGAAGCATGAGGCCTCTGACAAAAAAGAACGGACGCTTGATGAATGGATAGAGTGGGCAGGCGCGCTCCGCATGAAAAGCATCAAAGTGCAGAAAAGTAACAAAATGCAATGATAAACTATCGGCTGCAGGTGAAGTCATTGAGAAACTGAAAAGCCCTCAAATCTTGTATCGAGAGCAAATGTCATAATAGTTATGAACTCATGGCGAGGCTGACCAATAATGACAAAACCGCCATGAGCTCGTTCGATAAACACGCAATCACAGCGCGATGCCGGTGCGTCCATTGCTCGAATGAAGGCGTGAAATATGGCAAGGCGACCAAATCATGGGACGCAATATCGAAGAGATGCGATATTCCCCGAAAGGGATGTGCCGGTGATTGTTGATGCAGGGGCTGCATTTAGCTGAATCCCGCTAAGAGACGGCGAGGTCGTCTTGTCCACATACATCTACCAAGGTTGGCGGATCCTCACACAAAAGGGGACGCCGTGTTCATGGGAATTTGGCCTGAATTCGGGTTTTCTCATCTCATCGCATCGAGTGTCGCGCACGGTGTGATACCGACGCACACGTATCTAACTGTCTGTACGGGGGCGAATTCTGGTTTGTTAGCTGCTTGACAAACCCCTATTTATCGCCGGTATTACTTAAAGCCTACAGTTATAATGTGTGTACACAGTATCTTATTTGTCACTGCTTTCATTTTTTCATGCACACAGATAATAAGCATGGACTTCACTAATACATCACCAGCTCAGCTAGCATCATCATCGCTGACGGGAGGCCACACAAGAATGCTGCATTGGCTGCACTTGTCCAAACTGCTGAGCGAGCTGATGAGGCAGTGCGGGTGGCGCATGCGGCTGTTGAAGCTGCCGTAGCCATGCTGCGAAACAACAACAACAGGTATGATTTGATTTTGCGCTTGTGATTGCACAAAGTGGGTCATCAACTCAACGGAGAAATCGGTGCTTCAGACTGCCCTGCAAGTCCTTCACACGCATTGCATGACAGACTTCAACAGAAGAGGAGAGCAATGCGTGTGATCACGATATCGACTTGGTGCAATATCGTCATTCAACAAAGTGGCCATGTCGCTCTTGTGCAGGGAGGATTGGAAGGCGGGCATGGGTTTGATCAATTGCGTCATGGAGTTGTACATGATATATTGGATTAATAGGAATGGTACTACTTTGCCTCATGGTATCACCGGCATGAGAAGATGCTCAGACCCTCCTCTTTTGAAAAATCGCAGAATTAAATTATCACTACTCAAGAGAAAGTCGTGTGTATCAAGCCGTATAGGATCAACCTGTTAAACGACCATATCAAACTGTATGTCACAGTTTAGTGAACGTGTTAGCCAATTCAGTCCATGACTTGCAATCGGGGTCAGGGTGTCGCATGTTCTCGTCCAATGAAATTAATTGTGAGTTGGTTAGCTGCGTTCTGGTCACACCACTTCCAGAATTGTGCCGCCGCAGTGAGACATGCAGAGGATCCATGTTTGGCACAATACGACTCACCGAACTTCAGCCCACCATTGATGTAAATTACAAACACTTTGTTTGGGGAGGTTTGCTCCTTCGTCCAATGCTCCAGCGCTACGTACGAGTCAACGACTTTTGTCGCGACATGGTGCACTTGAGACAGCCTAAGCCACTCGTCCACCGAATGGGGTTCGATATGGCTATCCATGAAAATCGCTGTATTGATGTTATAACCGGTTCGAATGAAGGCTATTAAAACATTCCACTCATGATATCCGCTG
Source organism: Microglena sp. YARC (assembly GCA_022414725.1). NCBI lineage: Eukaryota > Viridiplantae > Chlorophyta > Chlorophyceae > Chlamydomonadales > Chlamydomonadaceae > Microglena > Microglena sp. YARC. The sequence goes on from JAJSRW010002199.1 coordinate 9,435, forward strand.
CCACACTCTGGAAATACAATGATTGATACCTTACTTGTGCATTTGTTTACATAATTGAGCACATTATTGACGATGTGGTTACTGTCATTGGGTGTACATGCACTATTTTGTAGAACAGGTAAAGGATGATTTGCATCCATTCTATGTTTGCATTATTATTTGGTGATAAAATCATGCACCACATTTCCTTAAGCACACTTTATCATGAAATACAAGGTGTCCCACTACTCCATGCTCGCACACGGCTGGATTGGTTTCCAGAAACAGGCACATTTGCATCTACATGTTCCGTACACTCCAGAAAGCGGTTTCATTTTAGTATTCCGTCAAGTGTAGAATTTGAATGCATACGTGGTCTTCAACATCTTCAGCCAGTCAGATCCGTGATGGTCATTGATACTGACTGAGTTGTAAGATGGTGTCTCGACCGTCTGGGGGGAATGCTGCAAGGGTGAAGACAGACACGATGACGGCACGAGCTTTCGACTGCATGGCCATTGTGTAACAATTGGCGGCCTTGTACATTACAAATATGGATGTCATCAAATGCTAGCACATTGAAACCATCAAGTGAAGGTGATTCTGATTCTGATTCAGACAGTTTACACAACGTTGCCTCTGGTGTATGTAAAGCATGGTACTCCTTGTTATGTTCTGTCATGACCAATATTAGAGTGGTTGGTGAATGTTGAGCAATAAGTTGAGTGATAGCGTGACTCTTCCCACTTTCCCTGCGCCCTAAAATGTACATTACTTGTGGCTTACAAGTTGTCTGTGGGATGCTCATTTACTCACATGACTAGGGAATTTGATGCATATAATAAACGCAAACAAACAAGCTACAGTCGGCGTGTCCAGGAAGAGAGGCGATCGCTTCAGTGGGCACTCTCGAAGGTCGAAGACCGATTATCGCTGTCCGGCTTCATTTCGTTTTGTCGCCGGAGCAAGGTGCTCGACATACCCCAGCTGGCAGGACTCACTTCGTTGATTCACCTGAACATGAAGGGCACCGACGTGGACGACATATCACCACTGGAAGGACTCACTTCGGTGGTTCACCTGGACATTTCGAACACCGACGTGGACCTCACTCCGCCGCTGCCCTTTCTGGCCACGAGATGTCCATGTACAGCCATAGTCCATCGGCAACCAACGGATCAATATTCAAACAAGCGGCGGAGCCCCTTTCACCTCTTCCCCCCCAGCGGAGCGACCGGGGGGCGACCGGAGGGGCCCACACAAAGAAGTCCGCGAGGAACCGAGCGGCGTGGCGACCGGAGGGGAGCCCACAGTTCACAGTTCACATCAAGCATTAGACTTGTTTGTAAAAGATTCACTTGTTGGTAACGCTTGGGCTTCTTTCTCACTGAAAGTCATCGGAGCGCACCGGAACACTTGAGCTTATCACTGGAACACTTGAGCTTATCACTGGAACACTTGGGCTTATCACTGGAACACTTGGGCTTATCACTGGAACACTTGGGCTTATCACTGGAACACTTGGGCGTTTTCCGGGATAATAAGTGAACAACGCCTGTCGAGATGAACAGCCTGATGTTGTTGGTGGCCAAGATACTGGGCGTAAAGTCAGAAGGTGCTGATAGTGACGTTTTCGCCCTCATGGAGGGCGCGATGAATGTCATGGGAATTAATGGGCGTTCCTGCCTCCCGGCCGATTTTTTTTAATTTCTAATCAGGATTTAGAGCCTCTTGAACGACTCGCTAGCTTGAGATAGCAGCAGAGAGGAATCACAATTCCGTTCCATACCATGTTTCGCAACCAGTCAAAATCGGCCGGGAGGCAGGAACGCCCATTAATTCACAACTTGCTCCCGCAGTCAGCCCGCCGTGTTGACATAGCTGAAGTTGCCACAGAGCTCCTTTATGGCGATCAGATCCTCATTCGGACAGCGGGTAGCAAGCAGAGATTCCATCATGGAATCTTTGTTGGTCCCATTTCAGGAGTGCAGGGGGGGTAAAAATCTCGTGGTTGATTGTTGGGGCTCACAGGATGCGGGCAAACAAGAGGCCAAGATCCGGCTGCGTACATTGGGCGAATTCATGGCTGTCCCCGGCTGGCCTGAGCTTGCTGTAATGTGTTGGGATAGCGACACACCAGAGCTTCGGGAGTTCTCGGCGGCACTGGCGTTGGGGCTGCACAGGGATCTGCAAGATTGCTCTGGCCTCTATCACTTGCTGGGCCGCAACTGTGACCACTTTGCGACATGGTGCCGTACGCTCAGGTGGGATTCAGTTAAGTTGTCTCGAATTGCCGCTCAGGTGTACCTGATGACACATGCGATGCATTTAACTACAATTTTTTTTTGAGGAGTCCCCCACTTTATTTGAAACGCGGATGAGGCAACGCGGACCCCGCGCGCCAAATAGACTACGTTTCGAAAAAAATTGAAACGTTTTCTCCAGCACAACAAACAACAACAACTACAACACTCACTGAAATACCCGAAATGTCTGGATCCACAACAACCACCTCTAACGCCCGCTGCACTTGCGCCGGGACCAAGCAGGACGGTTTCCCATGTTCCCGGCCCGTAAAAGGCGTTAAATACTGCTACGACCACGTCAAGCAGGACCCCTCCTTCAAGGAGGAGTCCAATGCGTCTGAAGAGCCGATGACTACTACAGTCGAAGACTACGATGCGCTCCTGCGCGAGCTCGAGAACTGTCGGATCAAGAATCAGACACTTATCAAGCATAACGATGAGCTGAAGCTCATCTCCGAGACTACCATGCATGAGAATATCCTGCTGAAGAGTCAGCTAGTTCCAGAGTTGTCCCCGTACCACTTTGGACACGACCTGCTCACCAGCCTCAATCTGCCATTCTGCAATACGAAGTGCTGCATCGTCATGCTCGATTCGTCCGGAGCTAGACAGTGCAAAAACAATCGCCAGGCCACTGGCCTGCTGTGCACCACGCACGCGTCATCACCAAAGCATGTAGCAGAAAAGGTCAACAAGGCCTACGCTACACGCTGTTTCGAGAGACATGCGAAGGTCATCAGCGCATCTCAGACACAGTCTGATTGCGTAACCGCGTACACATCTGCGTGCGATGACAACAAGTACAACTACTCTGCGGCTGCTGCTCCGGCACCGTCGTCGTTCTCATCATAGTTCGTTCGTTCGTTCGTTCGTGCATACATACATACATGCATGCACAAGCGAACCAATACTTTTTTTTTCTGCTTAACAAACCTGTGTTTTTTTGGGATGGTGGAGCGCGCCTCTTAAAAATCACGCTGCTTGGGAGTCCCGCATCATTATTTATTTCTTGGACACGCATCATTGATCGTGAAAACTATTTATTTCCAAATTGGAGAATGCCATTTGACTTCCGTTTTGACTTATGTTTTGGTTGCTCAAGTTGTACATAGAGAAATATGTGTGATTCAATATTAACCGGTATAAATAAGTGTACCCCCCACAGATGCAGAGACAAAAGCGTGCCTTGCTGGTCATCCCCAGTTACGCCACGCCTGGGTTGGATATCAGGACTCGATACGTGATGGAGAAAACAGGAGTGCTCCCCAGTGACCTGGGCAAGTACAGCACTGAGGGTTTTGCGAGCGACGCAGCAGTGCTACGCCGCCAGTTAGGGCCGGGTTTCAGTTTTGAAACACTGGAGGGCGAGGTGTTGTCCAGCGCTGTATTGGACCACCTGAAGTGGTTGTTGTCCCACGACACAGAGGTGGCTGTGTTGTTGTTCTGCGGCCATGGCATGTGGCAGGGGTCGCCGCAGCACGGTAGTCTCGTGTGTTCATTCAAGCAGCTGGTCACAGCTGAGGCAATTGAGTGCGTGGCGGCGAAGTTCAAAGGCACATTTGTGAGGTTGCTGAACATGTACGAGGCCGAGGGGGAGATGTGGCAGGATGGGCAAGGTTACCAGGACGCAGTAAGGCTGCGAGTGCTCAGATGCAAGGGGGGGCAGGCGCGCCAAGCAACTACTACGGCATGACAGTGGCAGCCACGCAGCAGTTTGGCAAGACCACTGGTAACAGCCGGGGCAGCAAGTTCGGTGTCGCACTGGGGCGCATGTTTGATCAGGAGGTGGTTGTGACGTACGATGGGTTCGAGACGGCATTGGACAAGTATTGGAGTGGGGCACAAGTACGGATGACGCACGCTTTCCGGGGTGTGTTCGGGACGCCCGCTCTCCCGGTGGGTTCTTGTTGCATCACTAATGATGATGCGGGTTCTGAGTCTGAGTCTGATGTGGAGTTCTGAGGTAATGGGCGTTCCTGCCTCCAGGCCGATTTTGACTGGTTGAGAAACATGGGATGGAGAGGAATTGTGATTCCTTGGTGCTGATGTCTCAAGCTAGCGAGTCATTCCGGATGCTCTAAATCCTGATTAGAAATTTAAAAAAAATCGGCCGGGAGGATCGTTACTGTTGGATGTAAACTTTTATAGTTTTAATGCGCAACACTGACATGACTACGTTATGACAGCCAAGGGTGCTTCTCGTACAAGAATGCCCACCGTCAACGGCTTCAACATCACCAATCAGCTCCAGGTCCGAGTGGAGGCGATCGATCGATGCGAAGATCTATACCACAGATGAGAACGGCAACCCGATGCCGATGTGTCGACGTCCATTCGCACCGCGTCCCAGTCTACAACAAGTCCTCATCGGTGGATTGAAAGCTACGCTGGGCTGTTGGCGTCGACATCATGTGCTCCACAACCAGAAGAAGCAGGCCTTCTCTGATAGCAACGGCATCACGGCTTTCTCACTGTAAAGCGTGGTGTATCCAGTGCCATGCAGTCGTAAAGCGTGGTGTATCCAGTGCCATGCAGACGTAAAATAACCTCGCATCAGGCGGCAGCACATGTGCCGCTATGGCCCTCCCAAACAAAAAATAACGAAAGTAACAAAATTCAGGGAAACCTATCATTCTACATCACGTTTGTTCTCATCCTCAAGCAACCAACCTCAAAACTGCTTTTCAAGTGATATATGTCGCCAACACTTGGATGAGAACCCACCGTTATTTAACAAGTGGCGGAGCCCCTTTCACCTATAATGGGCGTTCCTGCCTCCCGGCCGATTTTTTTAAATTTCTAATCAGGATTTAGAGCATCCGGAATGACTCGCTGGCTTGAGACATCAGCACCAAGGAATCACAAATCCGCTCCATACCATGTTTCGAAACCAGTCAAAATCGGCCGGGAGGCAGGAACGCCCATTCTATTCCCCACAGCGGAGCGACCGGGGGCGACCGGAGGGGAGCCCCCACAAAGGAGTCCGCGAGGAACCGAGCGGGTGGGCGACCGGAGGGGAGCCCACGATTCACATCAACCAGCAGACACACACACGCGACGCCGCCGCCTCCATCTCGGACATGGACAGCATCAGCAAACCTGGTCTCTTCGCCTCATCATCATCGTGACTTGGTCTCTTCCCCTCCCCTCTAAGATTTCGCCAGCCAATCCGATCAAAATAATATCAGAAAAGAGAGTTGCGTGTCCATGTCAATAATACTACGTTGTTGTTAGTTGTTGTAAACACGTTTAAAATAGGGATTGATGTGAGCTCCGGTACACTCGACGGAATACTAAAATGAAACCGCCTCCTGGACGTGTACGGTACATGCAACCCACGGGGCGTGACGAAAACACCTCATGTTTTTTGTAGCCCATCAACAACACGCATCCCTGCAAAATGGAACGAGCGTCTCCCTTGACCCAACAGTTCCATGCAGGTGCAGCCTTGCGGTGAGAGCAAAGGAGCGGTCCCGGTCCGAGTAAGTGCTGGCTGGAGAGAATCGCAGTCCTCGTAGCAGGTACCGCTTGATCGAGTTGACAAGAGAGGGGGCTAAGCCACCCCTCCTGTGTTTTTTTGGATTTGTTACGTGTGCAGTACACCCTCACCGGTGGTCGCGATAAGAGACCTTTGGAGTCTCCTTCAATGGGGTGTCCACCAACAACTCGTAACCTAGACGAATCTGGGGGGCCCTTCCGTGGTTATTTGGACACTTGGAATTTTTAAACACATTCCTTCTTGGGACATGAGAGTCGTATTGAACTCATCTGTCACATGAACCTCGAAGAGGCGCTTGCAGGAAGCGAACATAGATCCCGTAGGCACAGCTTACCTCTCCTGGTCCGGTAGCCTTCAGGTCGTGATTGCAGAACCATATGCTACGCGAACCCTCAGGTCAGGATGATCCAACTTCATGTTTGCGCTTGATCCCTGCCCAAAATGAGTCCATAGCCTTGCGCTTGCCAAATGTACCTCTGAAAGTTGTCTCGGGATTCTCTGCGAAGGAGTGCATCCTCCACCACTCGTCGGAAAACGTATCGTTTTCAAGTAAGCCGAGATATCATCTGTCCTGGAACTCAACGCTGGAATATTCCATTTTCACGAAGAGACTCCCATCTAGGAATCATGTCTGAGAAACGTTTTTCTTGCTGTTTTTTCTGTTTCTTGATACCACTTGTGGTAAAAAGCTCCGCGTGTAAGGTTCCATGTCTTGCTTTCGGCCAGATACGTGGTAAATACTCTGACTTTGACAGAATGGACACGATACCCATATCGGGCAATGTCGTTTTGAGTTTATGGTCATACTGTTCTGAGACGCTCATACCTTCATCGTCACGAGACCTAAAACTTACATTGTCTTCTTCAGATCGGATACACGAACCTGTACTGTCTTGCCACACTGCATGCTCAATGAGACTCCGTCAGTACAGATGCTAACAATCGAACACCCACCCCGTCTTGACAGGTGTTTTCTTGAAGAAGGAACCTGCGACTGTTTTTCGGGCGTTCACGAGCGTGTCACCTACCTTTGCATGTACTCGTCAGTATCCTTGATATCATTAACGTCAGCATCGTACTTCTGTTGGGCCAACTTGTATGCCTCCCATTCACCAGGACCACATGATTTTTCTTCTTAACTGCAGCTTCAAGGCAACATGAAGCGGTCGGATCCTTTACATCTTTCCACTTTGAAAGCTCGACGATGTTTGGGTCAACACGTGCCTGAATAGGTTCACGAGGTCTTTCATGTCAAGCGACATGCGCCCGTTGGACATTAAAGTGGGCATTCAACCGCATACGACGTGCACCAATAGCCTCCAACCGTGTTGCATCCAATAATTTGAACCGGGTAAGTCCATGTGTCTTTGCCATAGTCATCATAAAGTCGACTTCCATCTGGAACTTTCAGCCTGACTCGAACTTCACGGACATACTCCTGAACAGACTCTGGCCAAGATTCCATCTCCTGTATTTCTTGTTTAACCCTCATCACGTCGTACACACTGGATGGTCTTCGGAGCTCCCAGTGCATTCAAAGTAGCCTTTAATGAGCGGTCAGACGATACTAGAACGTATTCCGGACTAGTTCAAAACCTGGTCGAAATAGTAGGGTACGTATCAGGGTCATCGCTACCAAGCACCTTTCGATTACGTCTTTCACGGATTCGTATGATATTCAATTAATCTTAAGACAGTCAAGTATTTAGCCAATTATACCAGATGAAGATTCTGCTTTCATATCTGCATTTAGGTCGTCGCCCTCCAAGACCTCAATGGAAAGTCAAACCAATGACTCGCCGTGTACGCCGCATATGACATGTAGCGCGAGAGGCACCCGACACTTGACGCAGCTTTCTCAGGCAGCTCCCCGTTCGTCGATTCTTCATCTTCAGCGACCATTATTACACCAATTTTAGAAGCCCTCCGTTAGTCAATTTATTATCATATTCATGATTTTTTTACTGTTCCGCCGACTGCACCGCGTGTCAGATGTAAAATTACAGAAAAAAAAAATATGTGCATTTGAAAGTACAAACCCCTATATAAAATGCTCCTATTGTCTGAAATCTATGCGAAATCACAGTCGACATCAAACATCTTACATAGCGATAATGCACCCATTAAAGGAGTGCGATCGCGACCAGGTGTTAAAGAAGCACCATCGATGTCATTTGAACAAGATACAGACACAGGAATGTTCAATGCATCAAGTAATGTCATAGGATTTGCTGCAGGAGCATATACTACGCTCATTGCATCATCTTCCAATTTACAAAGCCAATACGCAAATCACAACATCTTCAAATATCGTGCCTCTTAACGACAATGTCTCACAATTAGGAACAGTAACAAAGAAGTTCGCAAAACTGTATGCAACAGATATATATGGAACATCTGCTACATTTAACACACTCGGAGGAACGGCCATCTCAAGTATTGTCACTTCCACAAGTAGCAATGTCGCAGCCAGTTCTGCAGCGGTCAAATCAGCATACGATAGTGCCGTCTCAGCTTCCAATCAACGTACGGAATCGGGTCCCTCGATAGCAATGGCGATGTCCTTCTCAGGGGCAACTTGCGCATCTCCGAAACTGCCAATATATACAAAGGTACAGAGGTATTCAGTAGCGGAGGTGGGGTGGTGGTATCATCACTTCCGGTTGGTGGTGGGACACATGGGGTGCACCTGATAAACGATGGCGTAATTGGTAAATTTCTTTCGAACGGAATGAACATCGACGGATTGGAATTACTTGGCCAATTACGTCATTCCCCGACGTGTCTACCCTAACCCATTGACAAATACCGAATCCGCCTATCTATTCACAGGCGCGGCGCAAGACCACTCGGCCTATGTACGCAATGGCGAGCTGTTCGTATACGGTCGCAACGACTATGGGCAACTGGGTCTAGGCCACACGTCAAACACTATCACAGTACCCACCAAGGTGCCAGGCATCAATAATGCGTCGTTGGTAGCATGTGGCGAAGGCTTCACCCTCTGCGTTCGCACAGACGGTACCGCTATCTCTACCGGTCTGAACGACAACGGACAGTTGGGTATAGGTTCGATTGTGACTACATCAAACTTTAGTATTGTAGCAGGCGTTTCAAATGCGATTGCTGTTGCTGCAGGTTACACACACTCCATGTATCTGACATCGAATGGAGTCGTTGTGAGTGCAGGAAGCGATGCTAACGGACAGCTGGGAAGAGGCGCATCCTCATCCAATGTGGTGATCAATTCCAATATCGTGCCCATGCTCATGCCTAACGGTAGCAATGTGCCCGCACGCTCCATCTCTGCCGGGGGGTAACCACTCGGCTGTCCTCTTAAACAACGGTAGCGCCTACCTTTGTGGAAAGAACGATCAGGGACAATGTGGTGCATCTACTACACTCGTTCCACAGGCCAATTCATTGGGTATCATCCCCTCGCTCTCGAATGTGGTAGATGTTGCATGTGGACACGAACATACGCTCTTCACGTGCTATGATGGACAGGTGCTAGGTGTAGGGCGTAAACGATCGTGGTCAATTGGGACAGGGGAAATAAGACGTCTCCTGTGACGTCGGTTGTACAGGTGCTAGCAGGCGGAGGCGCAGGCTCTACAAACGGTTTGTCGGTCGAGATCGCTGCAGGCTTCAACCATTCGGCCTTAATAAAAAATGACAGCACCATCTTCGTGTTCGGTGCCAATGATAAGGGTCAATTGGGTTTAGGAGAGACCACCACCGAATCGTTGACACCGACACAACTTGTGGGATATGCAGGCTACGATATCGCATGCGGCAGGAACCATACGGTGATCTCTACCACCCTGGATCCTTTGGTATTTAACTTTACCGGAAACAATGCATTGATCTCGTTTGGTGATAATGCATACGGACAGGTGGGTGATAACAATCCCAATGTGACGACACGGTGGTTCCCGAACCGTATTCATGACGGAACGTTCAAGAAAACGTTGGGGATTGGATGTTATTTTCTTTCATCCGCCTACGTTGATTCGGACGGAGTGTTGTTCATGACAGGTTTTAATGGTGAAGGTCAACTCGGAGATGAAACAACAATCAACAAAAGCACGTTCAGACCTGTTTCACGCCTGATGAATGAAGGAAGACGGATCGTAGCTGTTGCGTGCGGTACGCAAACGCTTGCCCTTGACTCGACAGGACGCGTGCACGCATGGGGATGGAACTACTACGGCCATCTCGGAAATAACACTACCACTAATTCATCAGTTCCGATCGATGTATCGAGTTTCGGATCTATTGTCGGTAAAACGATCGTGGCCATTTCGGGCGGCTACGATCACACGCTTTCCCTGGACTCGACGGGACGCGTGCACGCATGGGGAAGAAACGACGAAGGTCAGCTCGGAAATAATACTACCACTAATTCATCAGTTCCGATCGATGTCTCGAGCTTCGGATCTCTTGTCGGTAAAACGATCGTGGCCATTTCGGGTGGCTACCAACGAACTCTTGCCCTTGACTCGACAGGACGCGTGCACGCATGGGGATACAACAGTGAAGGCAATCTCGGAAATAATACTACCACTAATTCATCAGTTCCGATCGATGTATCGAGCTTCGGATCTCTTGTCGGTAAAACGATCGTGGCCATTTCGAGCGGCGGCTATCACACGCTTGCCCTGGACTCGACGGGACGCGTGCACGCATGGGGATGGAACGGCATCGGCCAGCTCGGAAATAATACTGAAACTGATTCATCAGTTCCGATCGATGTCTCGAGCTTCGGATCTCTTGTCGGTAAAACGATCGTGTCCATTTCGGGTGGCTACCAACAAACTCTTGCCCTGGACTCTACGGGACGCGTGCACGCATGGGGATACAACATCTCCGGCCAGCTAGGAAATAATACTACCACTCAATCAAATGTTCCGATCGATGTCTCGAGCTTCGGATCTCTTGTCGGTAAAACGATCGTGGCCATTTCGGGCGGCTCCTATCACACGCTTGCCCTTGACTCGACGGGACGCGTGCACGCATGGGGATGGAACGACGAAGGCCCGCTTGGAAATAATACTAGCACTGATTCAGTAGTTCCCCTATTAATCGACAAGACTGCGCGTGACTACCATCCTCGTGTATTATCGATTGGTCTTGGGTCTCACAAATTGCTAACGAATATAGGAGTTACCGCCAGTTCCTCCCTCATGGCAGTAGGCAAGAATGATTCCCGTCAGATCGGCGATAATACGGCGATCGATAGGTACAGTCCCGTCGATGTTGGTGTTGGAAGTTTTGGAAGTGTCATCATCAGTTCAGCAGAGAGTGTTACGCACAGCGCGATCGTTTTAAAAAGCGGTGAAGTCTGGTGCTGGGGTAATAATACATATGGTCAATGCGGAACGAATACATCTGGCGCCGTAGTGAGCGTTCCCACTAAAGTTGTTAGTATCACGAAGGCAGTCGAAGTCGCATGTGGAAACGGGTTCACATTCGTACGCAATACTGACGATAAGGTCCTGGCATTTGGTAACAATGCGAGTGGACAATTAGGTGTTGGAATGAGTATTGTTGCAACATCCACATTCACACCTACCCTTATAAGTGGATTGGTAAGTATCAAACAGATTGCGGCAGGTACATCTCATGCTGCTTCCATCGATGGCTCAGGTACTTTGCGTGTCTGGGGGTCGGGTCTACTAGGCAAATTGGGATTGGGTGATACTTCTAATAAAGATGTACCCACAATCGTGGATGTGTCCTTATTTGACTTTGCCAAAGCGACACATGTCGCTCTTGGAGGTGATCATACAGTCGTTGTATGTAGCGAATCTGGAAAAGTTTACACAGCAGGTCTGAACGATGTCGGACAATTGGGTCGATCTCCTGGATTCGGGAGTGGTGTGGGTATCAATGCATTTGGTGCAGTGACAGATATGCCTACACCTGCAACGCCTTTGCGTGCAGCTTGTGGTTTGAAACATACTGCATTGCATGTGTCGAGCGATCGTATCGTTACTTTTGGCGATCGTGGTAATGGACAAACGATCGTTTCTAGTGGCGCTGCATGGATGCCGCAATTAGTGGAAGTTATCGGGGATGGCGAGGCGGCATACGATGTGCGTGCACTCGTTGCGGGGGGGACGTCTACACACGTGGAAATGCCTCCCATATCGGAAGATGTGAATGGGTACGGGAGTGTTCCTCAACGCATCTTGTCTTTGGCAATACAGAAAACATGGGGAAGGAGGAGTGCCTTGCCAACTAATTCTAAAATAGGTGATTTCTCCATTGTGATATCACCGACGGGTAGCATTATCACCTGTGGATCCAACGTCTCCGGCCAACTAGGAAATAAACACATCATTCGTTGCGACGACATCATTACAAACCATATCGAGTAATGGATCTCTTGTCGGTAAAACGATCGTGGTCATTTCGTGCGGCGGCACTCACACGCTTGCCATTGACTCTACGGGACGCTTGCACGCATGGGGATACAACATTTTCGGCCAGCTAGGAAGAAACAATGCTACAAGTTCATCAGTCCCGATCGATGTCTCGAGTTTCGGATCTCTTGACGGTAAAAAGGTCGTAACCATTTCGGGCGGCATCTATCACACACTTGCCATGGACTCTACGGGACGCGTGCACGCATGGGGATGGAACCACTACGGCAATCTCGGAAATAATACTACCACTCAATCAAATGTTCCGATTGATGTCTCGAGTTTATGATCTCTTGTCGGTAAAAAGATCGTGGCTATTGCGTGCGGAAACTATCACACGCTCGCCCTTGACTCTACGGGACGCGTGCACGCATGGGGATTGAACACCTACGGCAATCTCGGAAACAATACTACCACTCAATCAAATGTTCCGATCGATGTATCAAGCTTCGGATCTCTTGTCGGTAAAACGATCGTAGCCATTTCGGGCGGTCAATATCACACACTTGCCCTTGACTCGACAGGACGCGTGCACGCATGGGGAAACAACGGACAAGGCCAGCTCGGAAGAAATAATACCACTCAATCAAATTTTCCGATCGATGTCTCGAGTTTCGGATCTCTTGTCGGTAAAACGATCGTAGCCATTTCGGGCGGTACCAATCACACACTTGCCCTGGACTCTACGGGACGCGTGCACGCATGGGGATGGAACCCCTTCGGCCAGCTCGGAAGAAATAATACCACTCAATCAAATGTCCCGATCGATGTATCGAGCTTCGGATCTCTGAATGGTAAAACGATCGTAGCCATTTCGGGCGGCAACAATCACACGCTTGCACTGGACTCTACGGGACGCGTGCACGCATGGGGATCCAACAGCAAAGGCCAGCTAGGAACTGGTACTACCACTTCTTCATTAGTCCCTGTTTTAGCGTTCACAACCGAAACAGAGACGGTCTCAAACTTGTTCGTGAACTTCACAGGACAACATCGTTGCTTCGTGGACGCTCTAGCTCCAGCACGTCTACGCGATCACGAAGGACTTGTTGTCGTCACCGACAAAAACGCATACGCATCCGGTCTTTTAAGAGGACGACAACGCGCCATGACAATCAACCAAGCCCTACCTCTCGTATCTCTTTCCAAGGTCCCAAAAGATCCCCGTGCATTCGGTGTGATCTCGCTCACCCAGGAACATCCCGCAGGTCCATCTGCAGCCATCTCAGGAACAGAGCTCCTAAAGATCGCAGAACAAGGTGACGTACGTGTCCAAATCAATTTCGATCGGCGAAGGATGCATCTGGGTATGTGACGAGACCGGATCAACTATCCATGCAGGTGATTACGTCACCACCAGTAGTTTGTCCGGTTACGCGTCTCTCCAAGTATTAGATGATGGAGATGTACCTGATGGTACATTACGAAACTATACGGTCGCAAAACTCACGATGGATTGTGATTTCTCACAGCCTCTGGTAGATGTTGAAGAAGTACAAAAAGATGAATATGGGAATGTCGTTTTCGATGCAGACGGATCTCTCGTTTACACGATCGTGACCACGACACAGGGTCCTTCTATTGTGGACCCAGATACCGGAGAGACACGTCCTGGGGAACCACTCGACACACCTATTCCAGTGATTGAACCTGCCTATGAAATGCGCTGGATGACAACCGAAATCGATGCATCCTCAGGTGTATCTATCACGACTCTTATTTCCAAAGAAGATTACGAGGTACGTAAGTCAGATGGACAATTAGTCGGTTTGTCACGTGCATCTTTCGTTGGATGCACTTACCATTGCGGATAAGTGTACAACAAAAGTTGGATGTCTTGCCTGATGCTGTGCATGCACATCCGGAATGCTGACTGTCGCTTACGGGAATGTAGTGTTTTTTCTTGTGAATGCGATAAATGAACTGAAGGCACAAGTCAATACTTTATCGTGCACTTAATGCTTGGAGTGGGCGCAGAGAAGACGTGCTACCACATACAAAGTACTGAATGTACGCTCCTACGCACATTCGTCGTCGTTGCCAACTTGAACGTGAACACGTCCATTATTATTCGTAAGCCCTCCCCCGATATCGTACGGATCGTCCATCACCGGTATATCGGATGAAGTCGACTGTCGAAGGAGAAGACACTACCGGCAAGATTTCGCCTGGATTTTCTACAAAAACCCATGATTATAAGACTACGACTACCGTTTTCCAACGGGCATCATCGATGTTTGCAAGCTTTCCGCAGCTATCACACTCGTGCGGACACCGTTGATAGAAAATATGTGCATTGAAAGTACCAACCCCTAGATAAAATAATGATCCGATTGACTGAAATCTATGCGAAATCACAGTCGACATCAAACATCTTATATAGCGATAATGCATCCATTAAAGGAGTGCGATCGGGACCAGGTGTTAAAGAAGCACCATCGATGTCATTTGAACAAGATACAGACACAGGATTGTTCAATGCATCAAGTAATGTCATAGGATTTGCTGCAGGAGCATATACTACGTTCATTGCATCATCTTCTAATTTACAAGCCAATACGCAAATCACAACATCTTCAAATATCGTGCCTCTCAATGACAATGTCTCACAATTAGGAACGGTAACAAAGAAGTTCGCAAAACTGTATGCAACAGATATATATGGAACATCTGCGACATTTAACACACTCGGAGGAACGGCCATCTCAAGTATCGTCACTTCCACAAGTAGCAATGTCGCAGCCAGTTCTGCAGCGGTCAAATCAGCATACGATAGTGCCGTCTCAGCTTCCAATCAGACGTACGGCATCGGGTCCCTCGATAGCCATGGCGATATCCTTCTCAGGGGCAACTTGCGCATCTCCGAAACTGCCAATATATACAAAGGTACTGAGGTATTCAGTAGCATCGACGGATACTCTTGGAATTACTTGACAAATTACGTCATTCCCAGACGTGTCTACCCTAACCCATTGACAAATACAGAATTCGCCTATCTATTCACAGGCGCGGCGCAAGACCACTCGGCCTATGTACGCAATGGCGAGCTGTTCGTATACGGTCGCAACGACTATGGGCAACTGGGTCTAGGCCACACGTCAAACATTATCAAAGTACCCACCAAGGTGCCAGGCATCAATAATGCGTCGTTGGTAGCATGTGGCGAAGGCTTCACCCTCTGCGTTCGCACAGACGGTACCGCTATCTCTACAGGCCTGAATAACAACGGTCAGTTGGGTATAGGTTCGACAGTGACTACATCAAACTTTAGTATTGTAGCAGGCGTTTCAAATGCGATTGCTGTTGCTGCAGGTTACACGCACTCCATGTATCTGACATCGAATGGAGTCGTTGTGAGTGCAGGAAGCGATGCTAACGGACAGCTGGGAAGAGGCGCATCCTCAGCCAATGTGGTGATCAATTCCAATATCGTGCCCATGCTCATGCCTGACGGTAGAAATGTGCCCGCACGCTCCATCTCTGCCGGGGGGTACCACTCGGCTGTCCTCTTAAACAACGGTAGAGTCTACCTTTGTGGAAAGAACAATCAGGGACAATGTGGTGCATCTACTACACTCGTTCCACAGGCCAATTCATTGGGTATCATTCCCTCTCTCTCGAATGTGGTAGATGTTGCATGTGGACACGAACATACGCTCTTCACGTGCTATGATGGACAGGTGCTAGGTGTAGGGCGTAACGATCGTGGTCAATTGGGACAGGGGAATAAGACGTCTCCTGTGACGTCGGTTGTACAGGTGCTAGCAGGCGGAGGCGCAGGCTCTAAAAACGGTTTGTCGGTCGAGATCTCTGCAGGCTTCAACCATTCGGCCTTAATAAAAAATGACAACACCATCTTCGTTTTCGGTGCCAATGATAAGGGTCAATTGGGTTTAGGAGAGAC
The DNA here is from genome assembly GCA_022414725.1 of Microglena sp. YARC. Lineage (NCBI taxonomy): Eukaryota > Viridiplantae > Chlorophyta > Chlorophyceae > Chlamydomonadales > Chlamydomonadaceae > Microglena > Microglena sp. YARC. Next base: position 25,551 of record JAJSRW010002199.1, read on the forward strand.
CACCACCGAATCGTTGACACCGACACAACTTGTGGGATATGCGGGCTACGATATCGCATGCGGCAGGAACCATACGGTGATCTCGCCCACCCCGGATCCTTTGGTATTTAACTTTACCGGAAACAATGCATTGATCTCGTTTGGTGATAATGCATACGGACAGGTGGGTGATATCAATCCCAATGTGACGACGCGATGGTTCCCGAACCGTATTCATGACGGAACGTTCAAGAAAAAGTTGGGGATTGGATGTTCTACAAGTTCCTTAGCCTACGTTGATTCGGACGGAGTGTTGTTCATTACAGGTGATAATAATTTTGGTCAGCTCGGAGATGAAACACCAATCAACAAAAGCACGTTCAGACCCGTTTCACGCCTGATGAAGGAAGGAAGACGGATCGTAGCTGTTGCGTGCGGCGGCAGTCACACGCTTGCCCTGGACTCGACAGGACGCGTGCACGCATGGGGATACAACGATTACGGCCAGCTCGGAAATAATACTACTGGCACTGATTCATCAGTGCCGATCGATGTCTCGAGTTTCGGATCTCTTGTCGGTAAAACGATCGTGGTCATTGCGGGCGGCAGCTTACACACACTTGCCCTTGACTCTACGGGACGCGTGCACGCATGGGGATTGAACAACTTCGGCCAGCTCGGAAATAATACTACCACTGATTCATCAGGGATCGATGTATCTAGCTTCGGATCTCTTAACGGTAAAACGATCGTGGCCATTGCGGGCGGCAGCAGTCACACGCTTGCCCTTGACTCTACGGGACGCGTGCACGCATGGGGAAGAAACAACTTAGGCCAGCTAGGAAGAAACAATACCACTACTTCATTAGTGCCGATCGATGTATCGAGCTTCGGATCTCTGAACGGTAAAACGATCGTTTCCATTGCGGGCTCCAATCACACGCTTGCCCTTGACTCTAATGGACGCGTGCACGCATGGGGATACAACAACTACGGCCAGCTCGGAAGAAACAATACCATTAATTCATTAGTGCCGATCGATGTATCGAGCTTCGGATCTCTGAACGGTAAGACGATCGTGGCCATTACGTGCGGCAATCACACGCTTGCACTTGACTCTACGGGACGCGTGCACGCATGGGGAAGAAACATCTTCGGCAATCTCGGAAATACTACTACCAATACTTCATTAGTGCCGATCGATGTATCGAGTTTCGGATCTCTTGTCGGTAAGACGATCGTGGCCATTGAGGGTTGCACCTTATCCACGCTTGCCCTGGATTCGACGGGATGCGTGCACGCATGGGGACACAACCTATACGGCCAGCTCGGAAGTGGTAATAACACTAATTCATTAGTTCCCCTCTTAATTGACAAGACCGCGCGTGACTACCATCCTCGTGTATTATCGACCGGTCTTGGTTATCACAAATTGCTAACGAATATAGGAGTTACCTCAAGTTCATCCCTCATGGCAGTAGGCAAGAATGCTTCCCGTCAGATCGGAGATAATACTGCGATCGATTGGTACAGTCCCGTCAATGTTGGTGTTGGAAGTTTTGGAAGTGTCATCATCAGTTCAGCAGAAAGTGTTACGCACAGCGCGATCGTTTTAAAAAGCGGTGAAGTCTGGTGCTGGGGTAATAATACATATGGTCAATGCGGAAAGAATACAGCTGGTGCTGTAGTGAGCGTTCCCACTAAAGTCGTTAGTATCACGAATGCAGTAGAAGTCGCATGTGGAAACGGGTTCACATTCGTACGCAATGCTGACGATACGGTCATGGCATTCGGTAACAATGCGAGTGGACAATTAGGTGTTGGAATGAGTATTGTTGCATCATCCACATTCACACCAACATTGGTGAGTGCTCTATCCGGTTCATCAGGTTCTAAACAGATTGCGGCAGGTACATCTCATGCTGCTTCCATCGATGGATCAGGTACTTTGCGTGTCTGGGGGTCGGGTCTACTAGGCAAATTGGGATTGGGTGATACTTCTAATAAAGATGTACTTACAATCGTGGATGTGTCCTTATTTGACTTTGCCAAAGCGACACATGTCGCTCTTGGAGGTGATCATACAGTCGTTGTATGTAGCGAATCTGGAAAAGTTTACACAGCAGGTCTGAACGATGTCGGACAATTGGGTCGATCTCCTGGATTCGGGAGTGGTGTGGGTATCAATGCATTTGGTGCAGTGACAGATATGCCTACACCTGCAACGCCTTTGCGTGCAGCTTGTGGTTTGAAACATACTGCATTGCATGTGTCGAGCGATCGTATCGTTACTTTTGGCGATCGTGGTAATGGACAAACGATCGTTTCTAGCGGCGCTGCATGGATGCCTCAATTAGTGGAAGTTATCGGGGATGGCGAGGCGGCATACGATGTGCGTGCACTCGTTGCGGGGGGGACGTCTACACACGTGGAAATGCCTCCCATATCGGAAGATGTGAATGGGTACGGGAGTGTTCCGCAACGCATCTTGTCTTTGGCAATACAGAAAACATGGGGAAGGAGGAGTGCCTTGCCAACTAATTCTAAAAAAGGTGATTTCTCCATTATGATATCACCGACAGGTAGCATTATCACCTGTTGATCTAACAATTCTGGCCAACTAGGAAATAACACGACATCAACAGTTGCGACGACAACATTACAAACCATATCGAGTAATGGATCTCTGAATGGTAAAACGATCGTGGCCATTTCGGGCGGCATCTTCCACACGCTTGCCCTTGACTTGACGGGACGCGTGCACGCATGGGGAAACAACGGTAACGGCCAGCTCGGAAGAAACAATACCACTAATTCATTAGTCCCGCTCGATGTCTCGAGCTTCGGATCTCTTGTCGGTAAAACGATCGTGGCCATTGCGGGCGGCAGCTTACACACACTTGCCCTTGACTCGACGGGACGCGTGCACGCATGGGGAAACAACAACTTAGGCCAGCTCGGAAGAAACAATACCACTAATTCATTAGTCCCGATCGATGTATCGAGTTTCGGATCTCTTGTCGGTAAAACGATCGTGGCCATTGCGTGTGGCAGCAATTACACGCTTGCCCTGGACTCGAAGGGACGCGTGCACGCATGGGGAAGAAACGCCGAAGGTCAGCACGGAAGAAACAATACCACTAATTCATTAGTCCCGATCGATGTATCGAGTTTCGGATCTCTTGTCGGTAAAACGATCGTGTCCATTGCGGGCGGCGACACTCACACGCTTGCCCTGGACTCGAAGGGGCGCGTGCACGCATGGGGGGGGAACGGTGGCGAAGGTCGGCTCGGAAATAATAGTACCAATACTTCATTTCTTCCGATCGATGTATCGAGTTTCGGATCTCTTGTCGGTAAAACGATCGTGGCCATTGCGTGCAGCTACTTTCACACGCTTGCCCTGGACTCGGCGGGACGTGTGCACGCATGGGGAAGTAACGAATTCGGAAAGCTCGGAAATAATAGTACCACTAATTCATCAGTCCCGATCGATGTCTCGAGCGTCGGATCTCTTGTCGGTAAAACGATCGTGGCCATTGAGGGCGGTATACATCAAACGCTTGCCCTGGACTCGACGGGACGCGTGCACGCATGGGGAAGAAACGATTTCGGCCAGCTCGGAATTGGTACTACAACTCAATCAAATGTCCCTGTTTTAGCGTTCACAACCGCTACAGAGACGGTCTCAAACTTGTTCGTGAACTTCACAGGCCAACATCGTTGCTTCGTGGACGCGCTAGCTCCAGCACGTCTACGCGATCACGAAGGACTTGTTGTCGTCACAGACAAAAACGCATACGCATCCGGTCTTTTAAGAGGACGACGCGCCTTGACAATCAACCAAGCCCTACCTCTCGTATCTCTTTCCAAGGTCCCAAAAGATCCCCGTGCATTCGGTGTGATCTCGCTCACCCAGGACCATCCCGCAGGTCCATCTGCAGCCATCTCAGGAACAGAGCTCCTAAAGATCGCAGAACAAGGTGATGTACGTGTCCAAATCAATTCGATCGGCGAAGGATGCATCTGGGTATGTGACGAGACCGGATCAACTATCCATGCAGGGGATTACGTCACCACCAGTAGTTTGTCCGGTTACGCGTCTCTCCAAGTATTAGATGATGGAGATGTACCTGATGGTTTTCTACGAAACTATACGGTCGCAAAACTCACGATGGATTGTGATTTCTCACAGCCTCTGGTAGATGTTGAAGAAGTACAAAAAGATGAATATGGGAATGTCGTTTTCGATGCAGACGGATCTCTCGTGTACACGATCGTGACCACGACACAGGGTCCTTCTGTTGTGGACCCAGATACCGGAGAGACACGTACTGGGGAACCACTCGAAACACCTATTCCAGTGACCGAACCTTCCTACGAAATGCGCTGGATGACAACCGAAATCGATGCATCCTCAGGTGTATCTATCACGACTCTTATTTCCAAAGAAGATTACGAGGTACGTAAGTCAGATGGACAATTAGTCGGTTTGTCACGTGCATCTTTCGTTGGATGCACTTATCATTGCGGATAAGTGTACGACTCCGATATATTCAAATAATTCCCGTGAAAAAAGTGTGTGTATGATAATAATAACGAACAACTGCTGATTTGTTCGTCATGCTTGATGAAGACATCCTCCTGGTTCGCAGTAACACCGAGCTGCGCGGACATGTCACGGTACCCGCCTCGATCACATCCATCGGTCGATTCTCTTCTTATGGTCCTTCAGTCTTTCACGCCGGAGCAGCGTTCTCAAATGCACCAACTACATTCGGTGCCAACATCGCATGCAGTTCGATCATCGATGCAAGAGGAGGAATAGCTGTATCAGGATTCCTATCGAATGCTGCTCTGACACTTACTGATTCTGGAGGAGGACTGGCATTGTTATCAGCTCCACTCCATTCCACACAAGATGTGCATCTGCAAAAAGAGCTAAAGGTCCATGGCAATGCGACATTCGATACACACGTCTCCGTTAACGGAACGCTATACGCGAACAACTTACATTCGTCTTTCAACACATTCCAAGCTAGCAACATCTTGATTTCACCAGGTGGAATGATTAAGTTCGGAGAAGGAGGCTCTTCGACCATCTCCTTTTCCAACGCTCTGGACACGGGTCTGTTCAATCCAGTGGCTAGAACACTAGGTGTGGTCGCAGGAGGGACGGAGATGGTGCGTGTGTCAGACACAGCCGTATCATTGTTGGGGGATCTCGTGGTGTCCTCGAACATAGTCCCGATGACGAACGCGACGCAGTACATAGGGACATCGACCATGCACTTCAAAGAGGCGTGGATCGACGAGATCCACATCTCGTCGAACCCTCTCTACATCGGGGACATCCGCGCTGACCCGGGGCAAGGCATCACGCTAACGACCACCGGCGATGGGGAAACATCCCTGGTGTCCGCCAAGGGAGTCAATGTAGTGTCGGAAGGGGGTGTCACGATGCGTGTATCAGGACCTCTAGGGAGAGTTAACATCCAGTCTAGCGGAGCAGGTGGCACCGTGAATTTAGGAGCGGAAAAGGAAATTGTGATGACAGCACCTCTTACGACGATATCAAGTAACATGATCGTAAAAGGTGACCTGACTGTAGAAGGCTCACAATTAACGGTGAACACGCAGACGGTGACGGTCGAGGACAATATAATTGTACTTAACTCAGGTGAGATAGGATCAGGTGTCTCAAAGGGTGAGGCAGGAATTTCTATATATAGGGGAGATGCTCCCGAATATCAGCTTCTTTTTAGGGAATCGGACAACGCGTTCGTAATAGGTCCGCAAGGCTCCCTCACACCCATAGCGACCGAGACCTTTGCACGAAACGCAAACAACATATCCAGTGGAACATTAGCGGTTGCTAGAGGAGGAACGGGAGTCTCCGTCAGTACCGGAACAGGTAGTGTTGTTTTGAGTAGTTCTCCAACGTTTACGGGAACAGCTAACTTTGCATCTCTAACAACTTCTGGGCCTTCGACGATAAATGGTAACATGACCTTCGGAACCGGAGTCAATCTATTTGTCAACCCTAACGATTCCGTGACTGCTCCAGGGTACTCTTGGGATACTGATACAAATACCGGAATGTATCGTGTTGCGGCAGATTCAATAGGGTTTGCTGTAGGTGGGGTCAATAAAGCTACTATAAACAGCACGGGGATAGTGGGTAGCGGAGCTAATATAACCAGTTTAAGTGCTGCCAACATATCCAGTGGAATTTTAGCGATTGTTAATGGAGGCACGGGAGTCAGTACTGGCTTAGGTGCCCTGAACGCAAACAACATATCCAGTGGAACATTAGCGGTTGCTAGAGGAGGAACGGGAGTCTCCGTCAGTACCGGAACAGGTAGTGTTGTTTTGAGTAGTTCTCCAACGTTTACGGGAACAGCTAACTTTGCATCTCTAACAACTTCTGGGCCTTCGACGATAAATGGTAACATGACCTTCGGAACCGGAGTCAATCTATTTGTCAACCCTAACGATTCCGTGACTGCTCCAGGGTACTCTTGGGATACTGATACAAATACCGGAATGTATCGTGTTGCGGCAGATTCAATAGGGTTTGCTGTAGGTGGGGTCAATAAAGCTACTATAAACAGCACGGGGATAGTGGGTAGCGGAGCTAATATAACCAGTTTAAGTGCTGCCAACATATCCAGTGGAATTTTAGCGATTGTTAATGGAGGCACGGGAGTCAGTACTGGCTTAGGTGCCCTGAACGCAAACAATATATCCAATGGAACATTAGCGGTTGTTAGAGGCGGCACAGGGGTCACCCTTAGTACCGGAACTGGGAGCAACGTGTTGAGCGACAACGCAACTATGAGCAACTTGACGACCATAGGAGGAATGTTCAGCGGTAACGGTGTCGGACTTACCGCATTGAACGCAAACAACATATCCAGTGGAACATTAGCGGTTGTTAGAGGAGGAACAGGGGTCTCCACCAGTACCGGAACAGGTAGCTTTGTTTTGAGTAGTTCTCCAACATTTACGGGAACAGCTAACTTTGCATCTCTAACAACTTCTGGGCCTTCGACGATAAATGGTAACATGACCTTCGGAACCGGAGTCAATCTATTTGTCAACCCTAACGATTCCGTGACTGCTCCAGGGTACTCTTGGGATACTGATACAAATACCGGAATGTATCGTGTTGCCGCATATTCAATAGGGTTTGCTGTAGGTGGTGTCAATAAAGCTACTATAAACAGCACGGGGATAGTGGGTAGCGGAGCTAATATAACCAGTTTAAGTGCTGCCAACATATCCAGTGGAATTTTAGCGATTGTTAATGGAGGCACGGGAGTCAGTACTGGCTTAGGTGCCCTGAACGCAAACAATATATCCAATGGAACATTAGCGGTTGTTAGAGGAGGAACAGGGGTCACCCTTAGTACCGGAACTGGGAGCAACGTGTTGAGCGACAACGCAACTATGAGCAACTTGACGACCATAGGAGGAATGTTCAGCGGTAACGGTGTCGGACTTACCGCATTGAACGCAAACAACATATCCAGTGGAACATTAGCGGTTGTTAGAGGAGGAACAGGGGTCTCCACCAGTACCGGAACAGGTAGCTTTGTTTTGAGTAGTTCTCCAACGTTTACGGGAACAGCTAACTTTGCATCTCTAACAACTTCTGGGCCTTCGACGATAAATGGTAACATGACCTTCGGAACCGGAGTCAATCTATTTGTCAACCCTAACGATTCCGTGACTGCTCCAGGGTACTCTTGGGATACTGATACAAATACCGGAATGTATCGTGTTGCCGCAGATTCAATAGGGTTTGCTGTAGGTGGGGTCAATAAAGCTACTATAAACAGCACGGGGATAGTGGGTAGCGGAGCTAATATAACCAGTTTAAGTGCTGCCAACATATCCAGTGGAATTTTAGCGATTGTTAATGGAGGCACGGGAGTCAGTACTGGCTTAGGTGCCCTGAACGCAAACAATATATCCAATGGAACATTAGCGGTTGTTAGAGGAGGAACGGGGGTATCCGTCAGTACCGGAACAGGTAGTGTTGTTTTGAGTGTTTCTCCAACGTTTACTGGAACAACTAACTTTGCATCTCTAACAACTTCTGGGACTTCGACGATCAATGGTGACATGACCTTCGGAACCGGAGTCAATCTATTTGTCAACCCTAACGATTCCGTGACTGCTCCAGGGTACTCTTGGAATACTAATTCAACTACCGGAATGTATCGTGTTGCGGTAGATTCAATAGGGTTTGCTACAGGTGGGGTTAATAGAGCTACTATAAACAACACTGGGATAGTGGGTAGCGGAGCTAATATAACCAGTTTAAGTGCTGGCAACATATCCAGTGGAACATTAGCGATTGTTAATGGAGGCACGGGAGTTAGTACTGGCTTAGGTGCATTGAACGCAAACAACATATCCAGTGGAACATTAGCGGTTGCTAGAGGAGGAACGGGTGTCTCCACTAGTACCGGAACAGGTAGCTTTGTTTTGAGTAGTTCTCCAACGTTTACTGGAACAACTAAATTTGCATCTCTAACAACTTCCAATCTGGATGTGGGTGGTCTTACGACACTGAATGGGAAGTGTACGTGTCTTGATACATTGACTGTGGGTGTTGGTGTTGGAGATGATACTGTTTACCCAGTACATATAAAGACAAGTGTGGATAACGTATCCCTGTTCAGTGTGGGCGATGTGGTCGTGTACTCCGACATTCGCACCAAGTCGGATGTGCTCCCGATTCCGGATGCATTGGAACGTGTGGGACGCCTTCGAGGGTATACGTTCATAAAGAATGGTGGTGACGAGACACGTCGTAGTTGTGGTCTCATTGCACAGGAACTATTGGATGTCTTGCCTGAAGCTGTGCATGCACATCCGGAATCTGGAATGCTGACTGTCGCTTACGGGAATGTAGTGTCTTTACTTGTGAATGCGATAAATGAACTTAAGGCACAAGTCGATACTTTATCGGGCACTTAATTAATGCTTGGAGTGGGCACTAAGAACTTAAGGCACAAGTCGATACTTTATCGGGCACTTAATTAAAGCTAACTGGGCACTCTGTACGGTCCTTGAGGGTTCGATGATGATGATTGATGCATTGGATGCGATTAGTTATAATCTGACTTGTTTACACTCGTGGTTCTAGGGGAACAAGTGTCGCATCAAGCAGACTTCTGCTTGACAAATATTTAGGGATTATGAAAGAGGAATCGAGGGACCCACGGAGTGGGGCAGTGGAATTGAGCTGCTGACTCGCGGATCTGATCTGTTTACACTCGTTTTCGATGCGCATGAGGAACAAGTGTCGCCTCAAGCAGACTTCTGCTTGACAAATATTTAGGGATTATGAAAGAGAAATCGCGGGACCCACGGAGTGGGGCAGTGGAATTGAGCTGCTGACTCGCGGATCTGATCTGTGTGCCGTCTTTCATGAGATGTCTTCCAGTACGCGTGGACAGGTGGCGTCGACAGTATTGATTGCGGCACCGAGGATGTGCCACCCGACCCGCCTGTGCCCCGAGAGTGTTTCCCGGATTCTCGAGCTCGTGAAACTTCGTCTTCTGCGAACGGACCTCATGCCGATGAATGCGCACGCCGCCTCTGCCCTATCGGGTCACGAGCTGTCCATGTAAAGCTCTCAGGGCACAGGCGGTAGTTTCTCTCCTCCTGAGTCCACTTTCCCTTGACCTGATCGCGCTTGGTCTCGATCACCACGCCGATACCACGCACGATCAGGTCAAGGGAAAGTGGACTCAGGAGGAGAGAAACTACCGCCTGTGCCCCGAGAGTGTCTCCCGGATGCTGGAGCTCGTTAAACTTCGTCTTCTGCGCACTTGACACGCGTCGACCTCTGTTTGACAACCACCTGGTTGACGTAGCGTCGCCTGTTATTATTATTATTATTCGTAAGCCCTCCCCCGATATCCATGAATCCAAATTTCACGTACGGATCGTACATCACGGTATATCGGATGAAGTCGACTGTCGAAGGAGAAGACACTACAAGATTTCGCCTGAATTATCTACGACAACCGTTTTCCAACGGGCATCATCGATGTTTGCAAGCTTTCCGCAGCTATCACACTCGTGCCACCCCGCCTTCCCATCTTTCCACAAACGCAACTGATACCTTAAGTTCACTGCACTACTGCATCCATCGCACGACAATGTTTTCACACGCGACCATTTAGCTCCGCATGACACACACGTTCGGACTTCTGTGTCCACGTTGTGTGTCACAAGAGAGGACGCGCACTTACCACAACTTACTTCCCGTTCCATACAGCTGTTCTCAAATGATTTTGGGACACTCAGTATAATTTGAATTATATCCCCTTAAACCAGATATGTGTCATGGTCCGTTGTTCACTACAAATAAATATTCTTTGAGGAGTCTGAGGAAGGTTTGTAATATATTCTCTCTTTACATCTATCGACCTGTCCAGACCATGTTTCGCAACCAGTAAAAACCGTTCGGTAGGCTGCAACAACGCCCATTAAATCCTTGTTCTCCTCAACTGAACTCAATGCAAGTGTTTCTTGATGACAAGTACCTTACTGTGCGGTCGCTAGAGCGCACAAGGATAGTGCTACCACATATAAGTCCTGCATCCAAAGTGAACGCATCTATACCCCCGCTCTGTACTATCATCAGAATATCCTCCATTGTGAAGAAGGGTGCAGGCGCGGACAGACCGTAGTACACGCCGGTGCTGGACTCAAACACCACCGAGCACGGAGCGGAACGGAATACGGACGAGAGACGCGGGCAGAGCAAGAGGGACACGAACACTGAGTCCAACACAGGCGCCTTAATTATCACACGCAAATCGGATGAAGAATCCAATGAAGGAACAGGAGGAGGAGGAGTTTTAGGTTGCGGAGACATCATATCAACGGGAGAAGGAGGAGAAGTTTTAGGTGGCGGAGACAATGTCATATCAACCGGAGAAGGAGGAGAAGTTTTAGGTGGCGGATACATCATATCAACCGGAGAAGGATGAGTAGGAGTATTAGGTGGCGGATACATCATATCAACCGGAGAAGGATGAGTAGGAGTATTAGGTGGCGGATACATCATATCAACCGGAGAAGGATGAGTAGGAGTATTAGGTGGCGGATACATCATATCAACCGGAGAAGGATGAGTAGGAGTATTAGGTGGCGGATACAATGTCGTGTCAGAAACTGGTGACGAAACGAAATCGCATGTTGGGCAACACGCGTGTGTGAAAGGTTCGTAAATTGAGTACGTGCATACTGAGTTGTTGCCGCATAACTTAAATGGAGTATTGCAAGGGGGTGTCAAGTGTATGCAGAAAACGCTACCCAATATACTGTCGTAGTTAGACTTGATGCTTGTCACGACGATCTCAGCGAAACCAGTGTAGTTGCGAAAGTAAATTCCTCCACCCTTGCGGACACCGTTGATAGACACAAGATCCACGCTCCCAGAACAAACGTCAACCGTCTTTATGGCAACCTTCTGGAATGTCCGACGAAGGGCAGTGCAGCAGTCGACACCTGTATCAGGAGAGATGCAGGAATTCGGTAGTACAGTGAAACACATTAAATTATCGGAAAAAGAGGGCGCAAGAACGTATGGACTACTGCTCGGTGAGCTGCAACTCGGCGGTTTGCAACTTCCTGCAGGGAACCTCGTGTACGCGCACGCAGGAGATAAAGCAGATAATAGGGACGCCAAAGCGAAGCAAACTATTGCAAGTGATCTTTACATCAATCAATAAGAAGAAGGCTTACTTACTTACATACATTTTAAAGTGGGCGTTCCTCGATATCCTGAGATATCAGCACAGAGGAACAAAAATTCCGCTCCATACCATGTTTCGCAACCATTTAAAATCCGCCGGGATGCTGGAACGCCCATTCTGTGTTACAAACTTATTTGGTGTGAATCGAAAACGACGTGAATTTGTAAACAACCTATTTCGTTTGAACTACAGAATTTTCTAAAAATCCACCGGGAGTAAGGAACGGGCGGGCGTGAGCTCTTGGACACGTTGTTTACATTACAAACCTTCCTCATACTCCTCAAAAAAATATTTGTAGTGAACCACTAAAAAATACTTTTAGTGAACCACAAAAAAAAATTGTAGTGAACCACCAAGTAAAGGTCAGGTGGCGTGAGTTAAAGGTTGCAAGGGCCACATGGAGTGGCACATGGCAAATTATGTTAAAGATGATACTGTTCTTTAACCTCGTGTGACAACATGAGCAGTGCCAGCCTGGCAGGGCTCGCCTCATCGTTCGAACGGTGGGCACAAAAACTAAACCGCCAACAAAAAATGGGCGTTCCTTCCTCCCAGCGGATTTTTTGAAATTTCTACTCAGAATTTAGAGTCTCCGGAAAGACTCGCTAGCTTGAGACATCAGCACCAAGGAATCACAAATCCGCTACTACAAATGATGAAAACTTGAGACATATAAGTTTTCATCATTTGTAGTAGCTTTATATGTCTAAGTTATATGTCATATAAAGCTACTACAAATGATGAAAAGTTATATGTCATTTGTAGTAGCTTTATATGTCTAAGTTATATGTCTAAGTTTTCATATAAAGCTACTACAAATGATGAAAAGTTGATAAGAAGAAGAAGTAGTGTCAGACAAAGGAGAAGAAGAAGAAGAAGTAGTGAGAAGAAGATGAGAAGAAGAAGTAGTGTCAGACAAAGGAGAAGGGGCTAAAACGTTTGAGAAGTAGTGAGAAGAAGATGAGAAGAAGAAGTAGTGAGAAGAAGATGAGAAGAAGATGAGAAGAAGATGTAGGGGCTAAAACGTTTGAGAAGTAGTGAGAAGAAGATGAGAAGAAGAAGTAGTGTCAGACAAAGGAGAAGGGGCTAAAACGTTTGAGAAGCAGAAGATGGTGGTAAATAACGTCAAGGTCCACTAAGTACTGCACTGTCACAACAGTGTCAAAAGCGCATCCAATGTGGCTATAGTGCAACCTGGAACCTAGACGTGAACTCTGCTGAACCTTCTTCTGCTTCTGATAACGTGGAGCGACCGGATGTATTCTGTGTTCCCTCGCCCTCCCCCCTAAAACCCCAGCTTCCGGAGAGGCAAATGTGGGCGCTCAACCAACCGACACACCTGGGTCAGTTAGCAGCTTACAATTGTTATCCTCTGGGCCAGCTGAAATACGGGATGAAGGACACGAAGGATTGGGACCTTGATACAAAACCTTTAGCTGACCTACCCAATCAAGTATAGTCTGTAGCTATCTATCAGATATCAGAGATCTCAGAGAATCATCATCAGTTGATTGAAGGGGGAAAAACGGGATCATTGATGTAAGGAGGTTTCTTTGATGGACTGGACATTTTGTAGAACCAACAACTCATACTGTTATGCTGAATCTAGTGCTCCATCAAGCAGAAATCTTTGAAATCATCTTGTAAGGATATTTTGTCAATTTCTCCAAAATTCCTCTTGCAGTTCTGGAACATAGTAAACACAGCCCTGAAACCATTGTAGTGGGTTTCTGCTGAGACAACATGGTCTTCGCCATCACAGAATGGCGTCGTAGCACCTTGGCCGATACTCGAAAAGACGTCGTCACGGTCGAGCACATAGTCTGTTGTTGCAGGGGTGGGGGCGGTTACGGCTGCAGAAACAACATGGTCTTCGTCATCACAGAATGGCGTCGTAGCACCTTGGCCGATACTCGAGAAGACGCCAAGGTCGAGCACATAGTCTGTTGCAGCAGGGGTGGAGGCGGTTACGGCTGCAGAGACAACATGGTCTTCGTCATCACAGAATGGCGTCGTAGCACCTTGGCCGATACTCGAGAAGACGCCAAGGTCGAGCACATAGTCTGTTGCAGCAGGGGTGGAGGCGGTTACGGCTGCAGAGACAACATGGTCTTCGTCATCACAGAATGGCGTCGTAGCACCTTGGCCGATACTCGGAAAGACGCCAAGGTCGAGCACATTGTCTGTTGCTTCAGGGGCGTCTGCAGTGGCAGTGGCAGGGGCAGGGGCGGCTCCAGTGGCATGGGCGGCTGCAGTGGCAGCGGCGGTTACTGCAGCATCACTACGAATAGTTCCCACAAACTTTGTAGCCTCGTCCGCGTAGATTGCGCTCCGGATGTTACGAAGATTGACCATGAACACAGTCACTGCATTCTTAGGAGAATTCTCAAGCAATCCCATTTTGCGCATCTCACTAGCGACATGTTGTTGTTGTCCACTGGGTCTGCCACCATAGCTTTCCAGCTCTCTGTACAGAACCGCCTTCTTGTACGTTAACGTAACGTGTTTGTACTTGACTAGCACCACGTCGTCCATCTCGTCGATTTGGTTCGTTGTCACCTGAATGAGCGCCAGTATTGTACTGCGCACCATGGATTCCCTGCTGACTTGTCCACAATTAGGCCCAACGTTCTTGAATCTCTTGAGAACAAACGATCCTCGGACGACCTCCAATCCCAGCATATCGTCGGTCAAATCACATGGGCGAGGAAGATACACAAGTGTAGGGGCCGGTACATCATGTGCAGTAGCAGTATTGCACGCCGCCTTGCAAGTGCAAAAGCCGTCCTTCACATATGGCCATACAATGACCATCATGCAATCGCCAAAACGCTGGTCTCCTACCACGAAGCAGCAGACTTCCTTCTCCACATCATTGATAGTCTTCCCATCAATCTCGGCCAACGCCTCCAATATCAGAGGGTTGCGTGACGCGCAGTGTCCAGGAGTAATATACGAAGAAGACTCAGCAGCCGCGTCCATATCTTCAGGTTTGATCCATGTTGTTAACCCAGGTATGTTCGTATCACGACGCCGGGACTTGGACCTGTTCTGGGACAGGGAATCCATTGACAAAGGAAGATGATGTATGTATGACGATGGAAGATGATGATTATGCAGTTTATACTAACAATACAACGAATATGGGCGAAATGCTGTGAATGTGACTGGTAATACAACCAATGCGGTTTTGGGTATGGGACCGGCAATACAACCAATGCGGTTTTGGGTATGGGACCGGCAATACAACCAATGCGGTTTTGGGTATGGGACCGGCAATACAACCAATGCGGTTTTGGGTATGGGACCGGCAATACAACCAATGCGGTTTTGGGTATGGGACCGGCAATACAACCAATGCGGTTTTGGGTATGGGACCGGCAATACAACCAATGCGGTTTTGGGTATGGGACCGGCAATACAACCAATGCGGTTTTGTGTATGGGACCAGCAATACAACCAAATCGATTTTGTGTATGGTGGGGATGCGGATGCGGTTGCGGTTGCTGTTATTTATTTCCACCAACAACACCTTTGTAAGCAACAGCGCCCACAACCATCCAGCCTTTCGGAAAGCCCATGATGGCGGTCTCCACCCACCGGATGTTGATTCGCAGTCGCTCCCGCGCATCGAGGTGATTTCCATGGGCGTACCCGTTAGAAGCCGCAGTTTCGCTCGCGTGGAATACGCGCGTGGCGAAACCGCTTTTCACACGCCTACCATGCGCAGTCCACTCACGTGGCGTGAAGTGACTGGAGGAGCGCATAGGCGTTGGCCAGATGCTTACTCGCCACAATCGGTCTTCACCAGGGTAGTACAGACGCGTGTAGAACTCTGCCTTCGCGCGATCCAGTGACTCCAAACAAGGACGCACAACAAGAGGATATTGACTCAGACCCACATCGAGTAACCTTCCCATATTAGTTATATTACTACTACTACTACTACCTAACACAGACCGCATCTCGGTCAGCAAAACAGCGAATGCAAAACGAGCCGCCTGAGGCACGATCGCATTTCCCAAGGCCTGCCACTGAAGCGTCAGAGACCGGACATCAGCACGAGACTCTGTGCCAGGCGAACGCGTCACGAGACGAGGCATCTCCGCATCCAATTTTGCAAATGGATAGGACAATGACTGAGAAATCGAAGAGGACAGGCGGGTCCTGCTCAAGTAAGGGAACAGCATACCAGCGTCTTGGTCACGAGCAGCGAGTACCCAAATACGAGACCGGACGTGACGGGCACCCATGTCAGCTGCAGATAGAATACCATAGCGCACACTAAACCCGCGAGTCTCGAAAGCTTCGCAAATCGCATCCAACCCACGGTATCTCAACGCCGGAGAGTTCTCAAGAAAGACGGCCCGAACCGAAGGAAGACCGTCCAAAACACGGAATACCTCCCACACAAGTGAAGAACGCGTACCGGACAAACCACCGCCCTTCCCAGCCATAGAAACGTCCTGGCAAGGAAATGATGCTGTGATGAGATCGGGGCCGAGAGCAGCTCCTACACGAGAAGAAGACGCAATCACATCCAACGGGTCCAGTGTGGTGACATCCGATATGATGGGAATCCCCGGAAACTGAGAGGACAACACACCGCACGCGAAAGAATCGATCTCGCAAAAACAACAAGGACGCGCCAACCCCTTCAAAGCAACAGCATGCCCACCGATACCACTGAACAGATCCGCGTAAACAAGCATGTGTATCAATAATAAATTCAACGGCGGTTTTTTTCACACAAAATGTCACTTGATCAGATTGAACCGGCAAAAACGGTTCAGGGAAGTCTTGTAAAGGTAATGAACAAGGCGATCGTAGACCTCGTCGGGATTGCTCATGTGCCTGCTACCAGAACCACGCTCGAGGTGAGTACGCAGACAATTCCAAATACATTCCACGAAGTACTCGTGACGCGAATACCAATCGTCAAGCGACATCACTGAAGGAGACCTGGCCATCTTCGGAACCAACGGATGAGGATCACGACGCACATGACCTTGAACATGCACCATATTATTCTTACTTACTTACACATATATTGTCATTGACCCAAAAACCTTTATGCACGAGTTCGATTATTATTACAGTTGTCAAAATTCTGAGTAGACATTTCAAAAAATCCGCCCATTTGTTCTAAAATTATTTAGTAATACAGTAAATACGATGAAGGACCTTGCGATTGCGCTTGCTTTTTACACGATCGCGGAGGCCGTTTGGCTCTTCGGGATGAAGGGATTTTACGTGGCCCAATTCGCGCGGTTCTCTGTGAATCTTGCGGTGCAATCTTGGCTTGCGGTTTGCATGGTGTACGCGTTGCTCTTAGCTGCAGCATACTTATTGTTGCGCCCGAATCCATCGGTCAGGATGGGCGCATTGTTCGGGGGGACCGTGTACGGCGTGTACAACCTCACGAACAAGGCGACGATACCCGGGTACTCGTGGGGATGGTGGCCGTGGACACCACATGGGGAGCCTTAGTTTTCGCCACAGTATCTTACATTTTCAAACGGTTCCGCTGAAAAAAAAGTATGAGAACAAATGTAAGACCCAAAAACATGTCAACAAACGTCATCTCAAAAACAAGAGAGTTGCTGCACGCGTGGGAAAGGTTCTGCGACCAACAATCCAAAATGCACGATACTGCTCGAGCACACTACAAGTTTTACAACTATATGATCGCAATACCTGCAATCCTACTTACAACAATAAGCGGAGCAGGAAGTATAGGAATTTCGAGCAATGAAGTAGCACTATCTTACGTAATGGGATCACTTTCACTAACCGCAGGGGCTATGTTCTCAATCCATCGTTACATGAACATTCCAGAACTACAACAGTTACACGATTTTTACAGCGACGAGTTTCTAAAACTGCGCAATAACATTCGCCTTCATCTAGTTATCACAGACGACGAAGACAACAAAACGTTCTCTTCACTTGTCGAATTCAGCAAACACATAAATACCATTCTTGACAACTGCATCGACAAATCACCATCATTGCCCCCCATGGTTGTCGGTTTGAAAAAGAAAAGTATGGGGAAGAAGTTCTACTCAAAAAGAATGTTTAACGATGATTCATACGCTTTGTCGAACATAAAAGAAGATAGAACAAACCCCAATGTACAGTCGACGGAATACTAAAATGAAACCGCCTCGTGTACGGCACACCTTACGGTATAGCAACCCACGGGGCAGTGGAACACCAATACGATTTTGAATCAACAAATTGCAGGATGTTAACGAGAATATACCGTGGCCCAAAAGAACACGGGGTCTTTGTTGATGTGCAATGTCATGTTTCGTTTTACTGTTCCGCCGACTGTAGACATATTCATATCAAAATAAGCATCCTCATCATCCCATACTTGAAATGACACTGTTGAGGACAAGCGTGCGCTTATCCTTAATCTGGATACGAGTGGAAGCAATGTCAGACTCGGTATCCGACAACTCCTTGTAAAGAATCGCCAAAAGAACATTTGCACGTGTCAACCGATTGTCACAGTTTACAACATCCTTCAAAACAATCTTCAACTGGTCATGAGACACAGCCATTTTTGCTCGCATGGAATTCATATGTGCAAGCTCGGACCGGGCACGCTCCAGCTCATACTTGGAAATGCCATGTTCATTCTTGAGCTCCGAATAAGTCGTCTCCAGCTCAGACTTGGAATCCCACACGCTCTTGAGCTCCGAATATACAATATCAATCTCAGACATCACTCCTGAAAGCTCGGACGTCGTGTCCGCAAGCTCAGACATCACTCCTGAAAGCTCGGACTTCGTGTTCGCAAGCTCTGACATCGTGTCCACAAGCTCGGACTTCGTGTTCGCAAGCTCGGACTTCGTGTTCGCAAGCTCGGACCTCGTGTCCACAAGCTCGGACTTCGTGTTCGCAAGCTCGGACTTCGTGTTCGCAAGCTCGGACTTCGTGTTCGCAAGCTCGGACTTCGTGTTCGCAAGCTCGGACCTCGTGTCCACAAGCTTTGCCAACTCGTCCTCCAACGAAGAACCATCCGCCCGCGCATGCACAACCTTATGCCGAGTCTCCTCCACTGACAAAAGCGTACGCTCAAGCTCAGCATTCGCATCCACCAGCTCCGCACGAGCACCAACCAGACGAGCGGTCGCGTCCCCCAAACCCACACGCGCCACATCGATATCAGACGAGGCGACACGCGAACGCTCCCTAATCTCCACCAGCTCAGCCTCAGCAGCGAGAGCCCCCTCACGGAAACCAACCAACTCGTCTTCATGAGCCCTAATCTTGCCGAGAGCGGCAGACCGCTGCTTGCCGACAAGCTTGGTCTTGTGCCGAATACGGTTCATCTCCAAACGAATCTCCTCGTCACCGCGACGAAGAGCGACAAGCTCATCCTTCCCCTTGCCAATTGTGTCTGCAAATTTACGACGGTCAGCTTGTATGTTACGGAGTTGGTCGAGCTTCTCCTTAGCACGACACTGCTCATCAATCAGCTGTGTGCCAATGTGATTCATCACTCTCGTAGCAACCTCAATGCGCAACCGCGCCTTTTCAATGGCGGCGGCGTTATCCTGCTCCCTAACCTTGAGCTCATCCAAAAATCCTTCCTGAGCACGAATCGCCGAACGAAATACATCCGCCTTCGGACATAAGACCACATCGCATACATCCTCCTCCTTGCGCTGCTGTAAAATACGTTTAAGCACCTTGTCAATATCCTTCACATCGGACTTCAGCAGGACACGGATGTGCGCGTCCAGATCGCAAGAACAACACTCAGAACAAGAAGAAGCCATTTTTTATTTTTGTCGTTCGATAAAATGGGATGATAGTGGGATATCTCTATCTATGTCTCACAAGCTCTTATCTCACCTAACACCGGTGGGCACAACATTTATACTCGATTCCCAAAATATTTGACAACAAAATACATGGAATCAGCCGCAATCATATTAGTTTTGCTAGCGATATTCGGTGTAGTAGTGTACGTAGCCATTGCGGGTGGCAGCCTACACACGATTGCCCTTGACTCGACGGGACGTGTGTACGCATGGGGAAACAACTCCTACGGCCAGCTCGGAAATGGTATAACCATAAACAAAACATAGACGGTCTCAAACTTGTTCGTGAACTTCACAGGCAACCAGGCAGCGGAACAAGCGCGTGCACAAGCGGAGGCTCAGGCACGATGTCATAGATTTTGAACAGTGCGGGTGAGAGGAGTTGCACTCGACGGCTGTCGCAACCACGGGGCTGTGTGCATAAAATGGGCGTTCCTGCCTCCCGGCCGATTTTTACTGGTTGCGAAACATGGTATGGAGCGGATTTGTAATTCCATGGTGCTTATGTCTCAAGCTAACGAGTCGTTCCGGAGGATCTAAATCCTGATTAGAAATTTTAAAAAATCGGCCGGGAGACAGGAACGCTCATTATAACATTTATACTCGATTCCAAAAATATTTGAGAACAACTGTATACATAGATAACATGGAATCAGCTGCAATCATATTAGTTTTGATAGCGATATTCGGCGTCGTAGTGTACGTCGTTATATCGCAAGCGATGCTTAAACACAACATCGTCAAAACGACCGAGGCGAACAAGAAACTCGAACAGAGAATGCACGATGACGTACAAGCACTTGAAATGACCGCAGAGAAGAACAAGAAACGCGATCAGAGAATGCAGAAAGACGTACGAGCCCTTGGAATGGCCTCAGAGAAGAACAAGAAACGCGATCAGAGAATGCACGATGACGTAAGAGCCCTTGGAATGGCAGCCGAATCCGAGCTCAACGTGCTCAAGAAAAAGGACATTATGCAGTTTAATATAATCAAAGAATTGGAGGAGCGCGAGTCGAAAAGCTCGCTCGTATTCAACCAAAACTTCAAACGCGTGGACTCGCAAATAAAAAACACAGTCGGCTCCATTCAAAATATCGGATCGACTGTAGGTCGCCTAGAAAAAAGGCAGAATGATGTGCTCAAAAAACTGAACCTAATCAAGAAAAACATCGCGACATTACGAAACACGGACATGGCCACGGATAAAGATATCAAGGAGAACGCAATCGCAATCAACGAATTGTCAAAGGAGGTGTTTGACATCGCTGCAAAAAGATTAAATGCTGAAATCCAGATTAAAAACATTTCGGCGCAACTCGCGCATCTCGAGACGAAATTCAATGTCAAAGTCGAAAATAATACTGATGTCCCAGATCTACGAACTCGACTCGTCAATGCGGAAGGCAAGATCGCCCTCATAAACGAGGTGATAATTCGTCTCGATCAACTCGAGAACAGTACGAAAAGTACCAATACGGACATTCAAAAGCTGCAAAATAATCTGACAACCAATGGAACTTTGAATGTAACGGGGGGCGATGCCAAGGTCTGCATAGACGGGGTATGCATTACCAAGGCCGACCTATCGAATTTCAAGGTCGCGACGGCCTCCATCGCTCAACTAGAGCAGAATTTGTCCGATAGTAATGCCAAGGCACTGGAAAAGGCAAAAGCACAGGCACTGGCAGAGGTCGAGACACAGGCGCGTGAACAGAAACTAGAACAGGCGTTGGCGCGTGCAGAACAGGCTGAGCGGGAGCGAAAGCAGGCAGAGCAGGCGCGTGCAAAGGCAGACGCGGTCGTACAAAACTGTCTCGTATCTGGATGGAGTGCATGCTCGAAGACCTGTGGAGGTGGAGCCCAGACTCGAACGGTGACACGGCATCCCGCCAATGGAGGCTCCGGTTGCCCTCCCCTCACACAGCCATGCAACACACAAGCCTGCCCGGTCGTACAAAACTGTCTCGTATCTGGATGGAGTGCATGCTCGAAGACCTGTGGAGGTGGAGCCCAGACTCGAACGGTGACACGGCATCCCGCCAATGGAGGCTCCGGTTGCCCTCCCCTCACACAGCCATGCAACACACAAGCCAGCCCGGTCGTACAAAACTGTCTCGTATCTGGATGGAGTGCATGCTCGAAGACCTGTGGAGGTGGAGCCCAGACTCGAACGGTGACATCCCGCCAATGGAGGCTCCGGCTGCCCTCCCCTCACACAGCCATGCAACACACAGGCCTGCCCAGTCAAAAAAGACTGTCTCGTATCTGGATGGAGTGCATGCTCGAAGACCTGTGGAGGTGGAGTCATAACTCGAACGGTTACACAGCATCCCGCCAATGGAGGCTCCGGCTGCCCTCCCCTCACACAGCCATGCAACACACAGCCCTGCCCAGTCAAAAAAGACTGTCTCGTATCTGGATGGAGTGCATGCTCGAAGACCTGTGGAGGTGGAGTCATAACTCGAACGGTGACACAGCATCCCGCCAATGGAGGCTCCGGCTGCCCTCACCTCACACAGCAATGCAACACACAGCCCTGCCCAGTCAAAAAAGACTGTCTCGTATCTGGATGGAGTGCATGCTCGAAGACCTGTGGAGGTGGAGTCATAACTCGAACGGTGACACAGCATCCCGCCAATGGAGGCTCCGGCTGCCCTCACCTCACACAGCAATGCAACACACAGCCCTGCCCAGTCAAAAAAGACTGTCTCGTATCTGGATGGAGTGCATGCTCGAAGACCTGTGGAGGTGGAGTCATAACTCGAACGGTGACACAGCATCCCGCCAATGGAGGCTCCGGCTGCCCTCACCTCACACAGCAATGCAACACACAGCCCTGCCCAGTCAAAAAAGACTGTCTCGTATCTGGATGGAGTGCATGCTCGAATCCCTGTGGAGGTGGAGCCCAGACTCGAACGGTGACACGGCATCCCGCCAATGGAGGCTCCGGCTGCCCTCCCCTCACACAGCCATGCAACACACAGTCCTGCCCAGTCAAAAAAGACTGTCTCGTATCTGGATGGAGTGCATGCTCGAAGACCTGTGGAGGTGGATCCCAGACTCGAACGGTGACACGGCATCCCGCCAATGGAGGCTCCGGTTGCCCTCCCCTCACACAGCCATGCAACACACAGCCCTGCGTTGCGCGTGCATCAGGTTGTTACGGTGCCAATAATAAAAATAATTGCTACACTTGCAACGATGTCATAAATGCATACAAAGCGAGATCATGGGCATACGACCCAAAAAATTTTGTACAGTGCAAGTGACCCAAACCTGCAAATCCAAATACAAGGTGTTGTGAAAGCGTGCAAGTACTGGGGTTGGGGGGGTCGGGGATGGGATGGACTGGGAAAATGAATGCCCAGGGCAACTGTGAATGCACAAACGGGTCAGCAAGCGAGCAGATTCAACCGAACGTCTGCCAAATTTACCCTAGCATTTTCCAGAAGAATGGCTGGGGTAAATGACCAAGTGGGGGGGGATGATGACCTCTCTTAGCGATGGGCAAACTCTGTATACAAAATATAATGGGGGGGGCTACGGGCGTAGGGATAATTATGGATATCGCGTGGTCCGAGAATCTTTAAATACAAAAAATTGAAAGTTTTTCGGAACATTAGGAAACACAAACAACAACCTCCTCACATCCAGTAATATATTGCATTTGTCATAAGAAATGTTTGGAATCTCTGACGTCTTCGCAATCATTGCGTCCCGACCTAAGGTATTCGTCATTTACGACAACCCGACTTTCGTCGTCACCAACCCTGTGTTAACTCGCAAAGGGATGTCCCATATCAAGAAGTAATCTGGATGAGAAGGTGTTTCTGTTTCAAGTATTTGAAAAAAAAAGAAAAAAAACGGGGCCAAAATCAGCACCTCCACGTGGTGGCCCTGGATACCCAACCAAGCTGAAACAAATAAAAAACGGTTGTCTATTTGTTTTATTTGTTTTATTTGTTTTACTCCGTGTACGTCCACACCAGAGTGTGACCATGGTCCTATTTCGTAGGTAACCAGAAGTGGCCATGAGTAGCAGAACCCGCCAAGGACAGTCCAGATCTCAAAATCCGCCGGGAGGCAGGAACACCCAAATTGACGGGTTTCAAGCCCTAACGATCAGTTTCACTCCTGAATTTATAAGAGACTCTCGAATGAGTGTCTTAATCATAGTTTGGACATTTTTGGTACCAACTGTGTAGTAATCATCAGCGGACAGAGGGTAGCGCACTTCGATGTTTGTACCCTTAGCCGTGACATCGGAAACGTTGGTGGTGACCTTCGGCTCTTTGAGAACTAATGCGTGTTTCTGCACGTCAACCCTCAGGTTTTCAAGTGCCTTTGCGATGGAGACGTTCTTATTGGAGATGGTGACCACGTCGACAACGATGGGTTTTTTGGATGTGGAGTGATTTTTCAACGCACTGCCGTACAGGACCCTGTTAGGGACGATAAATGAGACCCCAGAGTCGTCATCCTTTAATGTGGTGTAAAGTATATTGAATTTAGTTACCGTTCCGTTTACGCCGTCGCGTGAATCATCAAAGACTTCTATGTAGTTACCCATACTGAAAGCGTTCGACATCATCAGCATGATCCCTGCAGACAGGTCGCTCAACGTCCCTTGCATTCCAATCCCTATTGCCAGTAGCACTGCCCCTAGGATGGTGATCACTGCTGCACCCTCTATTCCAATGGACACAAATAGGATCGTTATGGCAATGCACATTATGATCCAATACATGAAGCTCTTCATAACATGTATAGCAGTAGACCGCTTGAGGCTCTCTGGTGTGTCTTTCTTGTTAGAGACCCTGGATACGACGTAGGCTACGGTCTTTGCGACGAAGTGCGATGCAACTATGTACACGATAGCCACTACACCCATGATTACGGAGCGCATGGTCATAAGCGACGAAAATCGACTACCAATGTTTGATGCTAATAAGGTTGCAGTCGGAAGAGTGGACATTTTTTAGTATTTTCACTTATTTTTACGTACATGTATTTTCCGAAGATTTGTACCACCCCCAACCCAATGTAAAGTAAACTTGTCAAATGAATCAAATCGAAGTCACCATGATACCCATTTTCAATTACCGAACTGTACCGTTGTGTACCCCTTACCATCTGACCCACGTGTCTATTTTTTTTGTCAAGACACGGTCTCGTTGCGCAGAAGATGCCAAGAAGTCGACGAAAATGTACCTCACTGCGCTGCCACTCCGTTCGATCGCAAGGAAGACGAATGACGTCGATAACCACCCAGAGCGCGCCGCCCTTTTGGTATCCATCAACGACTTCGTCACACAAGAGCTTATCTCTACACGGCGTCTAAAACATAGTAGGGATTTCCCCCACCCCCACATTCTTCCCCAACTCATGCTACCCCCTCCATCACTCGCCTTGCATTCGGATCATGTCCCTCTGAATGTCGCCGAATACATGGCTGCAACAATGGGTCTGGATATCGTGATACTCGCGGCCCCCCTTTGCGACATTGCCAACAAGCCGCAATGCTCTAAAGACGCGCAGCACTGCACGGTCACTGTACAACTCACGCACCGCCAGCCAAGCACTGACGAAGTGATGCTACAAATTGTCATGCGTGACTGGCGTCTGCGCGATTTGAAGAACCCGACCATGAAGAGAACGTCTCCCGGGAGGTCCCTGCCACCTTTATGAATAGAGGACGGAATGCACGAGAAGACCCTCCTCTATTCTCCTCTCCTAGCATGTGAACGGACAAACACCTCCCTGTCACTGTCTGCCCTGACTGATCCGGTAAAGAGAAGCATGCCAACGGCGCGCCATATGTCCGGCGACCACCCGGACATGGTGCGTCCTCCTCCTCCTCTGCTCCACTACACGGAGAAGACCAGCGACCCTCTATCGTGGCGCGTATGAGATGCGGTCGCTCGTTATTGCTACCGGCTATTATTATCATTGAACGCCTCCGAAACGATGGCCCTCAGAGCGGCTACTATGTCTGGGTACCTGTTTTGCGTCCGATGAGACTGGGTGCGCGATCCACGGGACGCGAGCCAAGAACACTGGAACTGTCTGGCGCCAAGTATGAGGAGGTCCTTATCTCCACTGGTCGAATTGCCAGCTGCCATTGTTTCGCAAAAGAAGACGAGTTTTGACTGGGGGTCGTTGATCGCTCTCACATCCTCCATTAGAGACGAACAGAACTCGCGGTCCACGCACGCGGGGGGTAGGAGCCTCCTTGAGAGTTCTTTGTATATTGTCTCCTCTTCCTGACGCGAACTGGGTGTAGAGAACCTTTCTTTGTTACGATATGTGTAACTACAACAACAACAATACACTATGCAACAATAAGCTAGTGCAAAGATCAACATCGCTGCCGCTAGCACAGTCTGTAAAGATGACATGGTGTGGGTGGTGGTAAGCGTAATATCATGTTTCATTTTATTGTTCCCCCACTGAGGACTACAAAAAAATCGCCCCAACAGTATGCAACAAACGTCCAGTACAATTGCCTAATGCGGAGACCATCAACATCAACAATCAACATCAACTTCGACATCAACACAAGGTGCTGATACTCTAGTAATAAAGAAAGGACCAACATCGGCAGCAACTAAGAAACACAATAGCAATAGCAATAGCAACACTACCAAGAACCTTAAAACGACCACCAAAATTGTGACTATAAGGTCAGTTGCATCCCCTAACAAACCGCCAGTAACAAAATCTGCGAAGAAACCAGATGTTGGTTTAAGCAAGAGTAAGACTGCGACGACACTCAAAACAACTGGTGCGAAGACAACAAACGGAACGTTATAATGAAGGCACATTTCGTTCTTCTTCGACGCGTCGCGAACAGTACATTCCACACACATCCTCTGTAATCACTGTCACGAAAAACAATGGTAAGACAAGCGTTTCAGAAAAAATGAGTAATCCGCCACCTAAGACAAAGCCCGCAACAACAACGTACAAGATGCTTACGTTATCGTCTCCCGCTACTACGAGTACTACTTCTACTACTAAGTCTACAAAGAAACGTTCTTCGCCAAAGTCCCGTACCATCCAACAAGCTCCATCATCTAACATGGCCTTCCTGAATGCTTTTTCGGCTTTGACGACAACCGGTTCTAAAACTAGTAATAACATGGTGGTCAATTATCGATGTCGAAGTATAGAAAACAGCGTGGTGGTAATGAGACTGATTCTGGGGCATGTTCTACGACGTGCGTCGCATTGGCGGTATCATAGACGCGCCTGTTTATATCTTCTATGCAACCTGGTACTTAATGGGGTCGACAACATGCAATTCCACGACTCCTGGTGAGAACCCTACACCTGTGACGGACGCCGGCACACATATGTCTATCCCAACAATACGTCGGACACAACTGGTGACACAACTTTCGTCCGACTTCCGAATACCAGGTGATTGTTTTAAATGTTTTGTACTTCATTTTGTACATTATCCCTGTGGTGTACACTTACACTCGTTGCTGAAGCATGAGTGGCGACGGAGGGCAGTACTTGTTTCCGGGGTGATCGTCCCTGACTGCGTTGTTGTTCCCGATCCCTTTATGATGCGGTGACGGGAGCCAGTAGCATTTTGTTGTTGTTGTTGCATTTTTTTGGAGGTTCACAAACCAACCAATATAGATCCCATGAAAATAAAATAATGGAAAAGATGAAAAATAAACCAGTCCTTATATTTATGAGATTTGTATAAAAGAATTGGGATATGATAAATACGGCGATAATTCTGCCAGGCTGGTCGGTATTTATTTGTTTTTGCAAAAAATTATACGGTTCCATGTATTTTTTAAATTTTATTGTTATATATTTTTTGGGGCGCTATCCGCAGTACAGCCGAGGAGGGCTGCGCGCTTTGATTGTGGATGGGGATGCTACACTCAACTTAAAATCATGGTGAAACACGATATTAGGTTAACACCGTAAGGTATATGCCGTACACGAAGCGGTTTCATTTTAGTATTCCGTTGACTGTATCAAATGTCCCTATAAAGTTGTATGCGTTCATTCCTCTACACAGCTTACCTCATTAAAATAAAGGTTTTTTCGACAATGTTCTTCCGTAAGTTTGAATGTCCATGCGACAATCCCGAGTGTCGTTTTAATGTGTACATGCACACGAAGATAGACATCTGCTCTTATTTCGTCAGAGCTTCAATGTTCATCCGATACTTTATGGCAATGATACTACATGTCAAATGGATCGGTCCCCTGTCTTTTGTTTCGTCTACTGATCGAGCGCATATAAGAACCTAATTTGTAGAACAAACAACTACTCGCAGGAGGAGCTCTCGATATCTAGGTATGTCAACAAATCTCATTCCGATAATATGTGTTGTGATCACAAATTCATCTCCGGCCCTCTCACAACCGCATCTTATTCGCCTCCCTATCAACTCGTTTCTCTGGAAACGTAAAAGTGGACGTGACGTCTTTCTTCAGACACACCATCATAGACCCGCGATTGACTCTGCGTGCCGGCATGCTTGTGCGCATGATCAAGTGCTCGGGGAGTTATCGCATGTCTCTTTTGCTTATGGCGGTTCGGGACCCGCGGCTCTTCTGGTGTATTCTGATGCTTCCTCTCACGCAAACGCAAACAATGGACGACCAGTTTCTTCTCACACTCGTAATGGGCGACTTGTACACCGCGGAATTGGACAAGACAATGACAAAGGTTAGGGCATGGCCAACAAATGCCCATGTTCATTGAATAAATAGTGTAAACGTTTGTCGCAAGTATGCAAAATGTATGTCATCGAGAAAGATGGAGGATGTGCAAGTACAGTCTCTTGAAAGCCAGAAACAATGGCACTCTCTACGTGACCAGGCTCGTACTTACCTTCACGACGTAATGACAATTGTAGCATCCCGTGATTGTGTGGACAACAAGTATATTCGCGAGATGGAGACGGCTGTCTTTAACCGAACATTGGAGAAGTGCGATTCTTTGAACGTTACGCGAAGTTGGAGCAACCCGTTGTTTATTTCTGTGTACTGTTTCTGTGCTCCGGTTCGTACTCTCCAACATCGACTCTTCGTGCTACGTGGAAAACCACGCTCTCTCTCTGAGACTTTCGTTTTTGGTCGATAACAAGCCGGACAACAACAAGACTGGTTCCGTTGTCTCACCGCATCTCCGTCCGCGCGACATTCCTTTTCTGCGTGCTGAGGACGCCTTACTCTTCTCTGGAACGACATCATTCTCCGCTCACGTGAGCGTGATCAGTACATCATGAACGCTCGTCCTAACGCAACGACGGACCAGTTCAAGTGCGCCCGCTGCAAGCAGCGTCAGTGCTCTTACGTGGAGGTACAGACGCGGTCGTGCGACGAGCCGGCTTCCATTTTCGTGACGTGCCATGGCTGCGGCAATCGATGGCGCATAGGGTAGTTGTTGTATCACTGGGTATCAAAAGAACCCGGTGTCTTTGTTTATTGACGTGCAATTCTTCATGTAAGGCAGTTTCTTTGCTGGACATCTGTCGCCTCCTTATTGTTTATTGTTGCTTGGCGTCTGTCGACGCCTTGTTGTTTATGTTCCGTTGAGTGTAGAGAATGGCCCGAAAATCAAAAAAGTTTTCAAAGGAACATGTAAAGATACATCCGTGTGAGTGCGCGATTCTGTGATGATTAAGACAGTTCTTGTGCGTATCCTCTTCGTCATGCTCCCTGCCTTAGTGATCGTTGGCCTTCACACTGACATTTCGAAAATCGAATGAATTATCCACCGTTCCTAACCTGGTGATTCATAAATTGAATTCGATCATGAGATCCATTCCTATCATGGTTCCACACCATGACTTTGGTGGACAAGGAATCTTACCAATGGTTCCAAATGGTTCTTCCGAGAAATCTACTAATGAATCTTCAGAGAAATCTACTAAGGAATCTTCAGAGAAATCAAGTGCGATAACGGAGGGGTTTGACGAGGAGAATGTGTTGGATTCCTCAGACGTCCGACTATCCTCAAAATCTGAGTACGGTGTGGTCGCTTTTTGACGAGCATGCGTCTGCCGATCTCACCGACAGAGACTTCGATCGCTTACCGGCCATGTTCAATGAGATGCGTGAACGAAGCAAAAAAATTCAGAAAGAAAAACGATTGGGTGTCCTCTCTAATCCAGAAAAGGCAGATGGAGGAGGTTGCGCTTGCATGTTCGACGATTCGTAAGTGCGAGTCTTCGCATGTGGCGAGAAATGCGAATATAAATCATGAGTGAACAGAAACAAACATGATGATAACTTCGAAAACGGTTACAGTTTGCCGTGTTTAAGCGTGCTCGCTACCGTGTGTACATACACCGCCCCGTTGCTGACAAGAGAGTAGCGACGCTGATGATCATCGGAACGGCATGGATCTCTTTACAAGCACTCGTGATTTCCAGGAAAAATCTACTGATCAAAAAATCTACTGATCAAAAATCTACTGATCAAAATCTACTGATCAAAAATCTAATGATCAAACGATGGCGACCAGATCGAGTAATAAATAATGCATCTTCTTTCAATCTTCACTTGCGGGGATCATTTGGTACACGTGTTTGAACACCTTCCATCCGCATTCCCCGATTGCGTAACGCATGTCCTCTTCGTTTAGCCGATGCTGTCAAATCTCTGGAAGTGTTCTTCCAGAAGGCTGACAAGGCTTTGATGCAAAAGAAGAAGCTGATGTTCCTTGACCGCCACATACAAACCTACGTGACTTACGAGCAGATGCATTGAATGCGCTGCACTCTTTGCACCTTTGCGACAACTACAGAGAAACAGCGTAAGCACCTGTACAAGTGTGTGCAGGTTGCGAGATTGGAAAGCTTGAGAACGTTGTCTGCGATTGTTGTCAAAACATAACCATAATAGTTCTTCATCTGTAATCATCAATCACACCTATGTCCTTCATCTCGGGAGGGCCGTCCGCCGCATGATCCTACACCGAGACCACACGGCCCGTGTTTTTGTAACGTTTTGCAGATTCATTCTTCCTTGATGCACCTTTCCGCAGAGAATAGAAGGCAGACCTAGAATGTTCCCTATATCGGCCGGGATCTGTCGCTTGTTGTGAGCGTCTGCCACCTGGAGCGTATGATATCCACTCGATCTTGAAGTCGAACTTCATCCACTGAAGTCCATGTTATCCACGTTTTCTTCTTCGATCGCGGGTTCTAAGAAAACTTGTCGTCGCGAGATTTGATGTATTTCCCGTATGGAATCATAACGTATTCGTTGAATAAGCGATATGACGGCGCTCTAGCATCATAAAGGAAGACATCAACGTAACCCCTTGCTTGAATAGGGTGTAGTCGTACATGTCGGACAGAATCCATCCAGATCCGACAGGAAGTCTGCCGTCTTCAAATTGAACACAAAACGAAGACATTCTTTCAAGTTATTCGAACCTTCGAAGTTTTGAATCCTTACATCAGTTAAGACTCCAAAGTCTTTATGTGTCTCATGACTGGCACTGTTGTTGAAACTGTTTTGCTTCGATATCTCTCTCCTTACCATCTTTCTCGATCACAGTCCCCCCCCATTCGGCACACCGGACGACTGCAGCGGCGCTCAGGCTGCTGTGAAGAGGAGAACGCAGGGAAACGCCCCCTGACACTGGATCAAATCGCATCCAGAGAAAGAAACGCTAACAGCTGCTGGTGGACATCTGCGAGTTTGCGCTTCCATCGTCCAGGAAAGACATGCTCTCGTACTCCTGAGAGGGTCGACGCAGTCATCAGATCGGAATGCCCAGGCTCCACCACAGCGTCGCTTGGCGGACGCGACAGAAGTGAATGATGTCACTCTCCGCGTATAATACCGTCCGCGTCACTAGTGATGATCATGGGCACACTGTCCACGACAGCAATGAGCAGACGTGCGACGGGATCCGACGCTTGCCGCCCGTCAATACAGACGAACAGGAACCTGCGAACGCGAGTCGGTCCTTGCGAAATGGCCGCCTATCACTAATGCTAACTTATGTGCAGTGCTGTGCTTAATTACGAATAGGAGTTTGCGAGAGAGGTTCGGTGGGAGGCGAACGTATGACAGAAGAAGAATTAGACATCATGAGGGTAATGCAAAGAATAAATCGAAGAATTAAAGTGAATGGAACACTTAAATGAACACTTGTTTGAACGAATGTGTAAATTCACTGTAATCTTCAATCCGTGGGTCGCGCAGGCAACCATTTTTAAACAACTTTGCATTACGGGACAACCGGAGATTGGGTATTCACAGCCAAGAGGCGAACATCTCATACACAAACGGACAGCTCATTGCTTTTCACCTCAACCGCTTCATCTGAGCTTGTAAAACCTTCGACGCGATGAAAGCTTGCAAGGAGCGTGAGGGGAAACAGGGGGGGGGGGGCGCCGGATGAGTTCATAGGTAATAACGCAGGCGCAAAACGATCGGAAATCTCTTCGCGTCGATAAGGTCTCGCAAGACCGTTCTCGACATGGCCAATACCATAAAAGCGCACGCCCTTAGCCCCCGCGACCTGTGGGCCACGGTGCGCAACCTCGCGTTGTCAGGAGCCCAATCCGAACTGAGAACAAGAAGTCACCCGAA
>JAJSRW010002057.1:0-33980 GCA_022414725.1 Microglena sp. YARC
AGGAGGTGCCTTTCTATATTGGGTATGGACTCTTTGTCTTACCTTATTCAGGGGGTATAAAGTTCAGATTCAGCCTTTCATTTTCTTTTCGGATTTGGGTTTGTATTACTCAGGTTTATATGGTTCATACTCACGGACTTTGAGTGGGCCCACGCCTACGATCTTTTAAAGTGGGCGCCATTAATGACATATGCTAGCATATACCATTAGAGATGGGGCTCTGGCCCCTTGATTCAAATTTTCTTTGTTAAGTTAAAACTTCAGGTAACGCCTTATACGAGGGTTCTGGGGCAAAGAGCATTTTTGGGGGAGGTTCTTTTTAAACTTAATGGGGGGTAATAAAACAGCTTTGGAAAATTTTTTTTTTAAGGGGGGAGCGCTTTTATTGGCCTTCGGTAAATCCTTAATAGTTTTTTTTTAAAGCAAATTAAGCGCAGCGTTAGGTTTTGTATATTCACATCTCACACAAGGGATTCTAAAAATCATTCACCCCCCCATATCCACTAAAGGAAGCTATGAGATAAGAAAGGGGGGGTTGGTATGGGATTAAATAACGCCGAAAATAGAGTCACAGGGCAATAATTTCTCTTCTTAATTTTGGGTAACCCAAGGGGGTTTACTTGAATTCTGTAAAATTTTAGATTGGAGGCATACTTTGTTATGCAATATAAAAAAACAGTTCGTTTTTATTTCTTCTATACTGGGATTGTCGCTTCAAAGAATGCGAAAATATCTTTTTAAAGAATATTTAGAGAAGTAATAATTATTGTATTTTCTTATCGTGAACGTTTTGGTTGATGTTGATAGATGATGAGGAGAATGAAAACGATGGCCACTTTTTAAGTTGTATTGTTAAACCCAGAAAATATTTATTAAATACTAGACCAATTCCATTTTTCTAATCATCTAAGGGGGGTCCATAAAAGGCCCCTAACGCCTTTATAATGGAGTGGTAACCCTTCCTTTATAAAGGGCTTAGAAGGATAACACCCGGGGGGTTAGACTTATACATTTAAAAGGTCATCTTTTTTACCCGTAAGGGCATTGAAAAGGACCCCGTTTAAATATCAAACCCTTTTACGGCCACACCTTTTATTAGACAAATGAATTAACCCTACAACTTATTCTATTAATAATAGACACTATTGAAAAACCGCGTAAGGGCATTGGAGCCCTTGAAAAAGGGGATCCAAATCTTGGTTATCCCACTCAACCGGTTTTCAATGGTTATAAATATATACGTTTTCCGCCCAGGGGGGGGGTACCATGGGATCTACAACTTCAATCAAAAAACGGGTTAATGTTAAATAGACAAATGGAACGCGGCTTGCTAGGGACCAAACCCTATTTCAGAGGGCGAGCTCAAACTCACCTCGCTTTAGTCTATTGAAGGACCCAGCAATTAATACGAATTATCTTTTAAAGTGAATTTAACACTCTTGAATTAAAGTTAGCTTTAAGGCAAAATAAGAAAACTGAAGCAATAGATCAGTATTGGTTCAGAATTTTTTTTTTTTTATTTTTTTTACTTAGAATTAAGACTGGGGGATCAGATCCAAGAAACACTTGGACCTTGGGGCCATTGAATTTTATAAGGTAATTTTTTATTTCATTTGAAAAGAAATCGGAAATTAAAAAATCAATCAAAATTAAAAAAAAGAATGGCTAGATAAACTTATTTTCAGATGCCGACGTTACCATATCGTGACAAATAGTCATTGCAAGACAATTCACGTCGATCCCGAGAACAAATTAAATTTATTAATTCCGTAGTCTCAAAACTGATTAAAAAACTAATTCATAAATTTCAGATCCAAAATTAATGACTTAGACAGTTTTACCGGTTCTTCCACTGAACTAAGGCCAACTTGTAAAAATGGATGGCCAAGTTGCAGAGCTGATTTAAATCGATTTATCCAACCGTATTTATTTATACGAAATGATCGTTTAAAAAATTATTAATAATTCCTGTGATGCGTCAGCGGATCTAATGCATCTTAGGGGAGTACGGACTTACTCGTTCAAGAATCGTTGATAATCTAATAAGGTAATGGGGTAAAAGCGGGAGTGACTCCCGGAAAAAGATTTGAGATCGTCTTTTAAAATCATTATCTGATATTTTAAAAGGAAAAGAAAGGACGATTTCGACATATTTTTAGGAAAGAGTGTTGATTATTTCAGGACGTTCTGTTATTGTTGTAGGTCCAAGTTTTACAACTTCATGAATGTGGAATCTCAAAAGAAAGTGGCGTTGAGTTATTTTTACCTTTTTTTATTAAAAACTATTTTGAATCAAAAATTAGCACGAACTGTTTATTGGAGCGAAAAAACTTCTAAAAAAACATTGCCGGCATTCGCTTGGGGAAATATTGACAAGAACTATGGAAAACTTCCCAACGTTTTTATTAAACCGTGCTCCGACACTCCATAGATTAGGTAATTCAAGCTTTTAAGCCACAAATTAAATTGAAGGAAAAGCTTATTATATTACACCCATTGTTTTGTTCTGCTTTTAATGCACGATTTCGACGGTGACCAAATGGCAATTCATATTCCTTTAACATTGAGCACGCCGCTGATGCTTGGAAACTAATGTTGATCATCATAACTTATATCTCCAGCAGAACCGGAGAGCCATTAGCTATACCCAGTCAAGATGTTGGTTTTAGGTTGTTATTATTTTGCGAACAACAATTGTAAGAACTGAACGATTAATAGAATTAAATCTATACAGAGTGGTCAGGTTTATACTTTACAATTTCATTAGATGTTCTGAAAAGTTATGAAAATAAAAAAACTCGATTTACATGCAATTAATTTGGCTTAAGTGGAATGGTTATTTTGAAAATGGAAATGATCAAAATGAGCCTCTTGAATATTCGTATAATTCATATGGAAATTATCAAGAAATTTATCCTAAATTTCAAAGACATATAGTAAAAACAATGTTTTAATAATCCAATATGTTGCAACAACACCAGGGGAAAGTTTTGATTTAATTTTATGGGTTAAAAAAACATTAAAGATCTAATAAAGTTCTTTAAGCTAAGTGCTCTCTCCTAGGCCCCTTAGGTCGAGCCTGTCCTTACCCCATACCACCCCCCCTCACCCTCAGCCTTTTAGGGTTACCCGTACTAGAACAGGGGTTAGGGCTATGGCCCCAAGGGCTGAACCCTGCCCTATGGGCATTGGGCCCCTTTATACCCCCCCCCCTAATAAGAAAGGGGGGGCGGTGGTATGGGGTGAAGACAAGGGGCTATGCCCCCCCAAGGCTGAACCCTGCCTGCCCTATGGGCATTGGCCCTTTCTTATTAGGGGGGGGATATAAACGGGTAAATATGGTCACAAATATATACGATTTTTGTGTAACCATATTTACCCCTCTATACTCTCTAAAAGGGCTCTCGCGTCTTTCTTCTTAGGGCATTTACAACACAAAACACTCTCCAAGGCCCCCTAGGGCCGAGCTCTGAATCCCTAGGGGCAAATATGGTCTTCCCCAGAAAAAAACCCTTAAGGGCATAGCCCTCTGGCTCCAGAAGAATCCAAGGGTTTTTTAGAGACCATATTTACTGTCGGTGCCTAGGATTCTTCTGGAGCCAGTCCTGGGGAGGGTCCGCTCCCTAAGGGGCCTTGTAAATACGCTCTCAAATGATGTCACAAAAATGGGATCACATGCCCTAAGGGCAGAGTGGGCCCCACAACTTTTCTGTCCTTCGGAGGGCAGGGGGGGTGATCCCATTTTTGTGACCATATTGTGATGAGAAGCACTTGATGGGTTACACAAAAAGTCTATATTTGTGACCATATTTGAGAGAGCACTTGATGGTTACACAAAAAAATCTATATTGTGACCATAAATCTTTGAGAGAGCACTTGATGGTTCCACAAAAATCCTCTATATTGTGACGCATATTACGAGAGCGTGTTTAGGTCTAACTAAACGCTATAATGCGGACCGCTTTTATTGTAAGGCGGGCCAATGCCCTTACCAAATGCCCGCTTATGCTTTTTAACCCCCATGGGTGTTGAAAGAAGCGAAGCATTGGGCCCACCGCAAACTTTTGTAAAGCCCTCCCTAAGGGCATAGCCCTAAGGGCATTGGGCCCTTACCCCGCCAGGAGGGTTTTAGAGGGAGGACCTAGTTTCATTGGCCACCTCTATTCCTTTTATATTTTAAGTTTTAGTAAATATAAAAAAAATAGAGGTGGCCTTTTTAAAGAGAGAGGTGCTTTTTAAAGAGAGGTGGCTTTTTAAAGAGAGGTGCATTTCAGTTTATGCCGGGGAGCGAAAGCTATTATTTTTAAGTTTTAGTAAACTAAACCTAAAATAAAAATATGTCCAACTAATAAAAAACTGTTATTTTGATTTATTTATACTATAGATAACATTTGCCGATAAGGAATAGAAATAGTAAAATTTCAAATAGTGTAATACGATATGCTGTGCTTGGGGCCACCCTTTAAGAAAAAGGCCTCCACGCGCTTTTAAAAAGCCACCAATTTGTAAAGCGCACCGGCTGTGGTAGCCCTTCTAATCACACACTAGTAATACGGGTGGTCCTTTATATTTAAGTTTTTGAGTGATATCATAACTTTAAACCATTATAAAATAGTTTGCGCGGGATGAGTTTAGAGCTTTAAAGAGAAGCGATAGGTGTTTCTTTCCATGACGAAATCTTACGCTATCTTTATAGGGAGAGGAATTGGGGGGTGGCCCCATGGGCCCACCCCCCTAATGAAATAAGGGAGGGAACAAAAACCATACCCCAGGGGGGGTACCGGGGCCCTGGTTCTATAGGGCTCTGCCCCTTAAGGCATTGGGAGGTCCCCGGATTCACCTCAAATTATCTTAAGGGGGGGCTGGAAAAAAAATGTCCTTTAGAACCGCATTATTTTACTTTATAAAGCCCATCGTACCGATTTTTTTGAGATATTATTTCAAACAAATGAAAATGATGATATGACTAGGAGTGCTCTCTCCGCCCCTCAACCCTTTATATTTCTCGAATGGAGGCTAACCCCTAAGGCCCCTAAGCCCTTTAGGGTTACCTAAAAGCCCGTTAGGGGTTACCCTGTTTGGCTAAGGGGTTAGGGCTCAAGTGTGCCCATAGGGGCATAGCCCTTTACGCCCCATACTACCCCCCCCCCTTTCTTATTAGGGGGGGGATATAAAGGGTGTGAATCCGAGGGTTAGCCGAACCCTTGAGGGTCCTTTATAAAGGGGTCGCAAGGGCTCCCAGAAGAACCCTGCGCCTAAAGGGCATTGGCCCCTTTACCCGAGGGGGGTTAGGGGGGAGAGAGTATTTAAAGTTTAGTAGGCTAAATTTAATCACCCATAACCCCAAGGGGTTAACATTTGTTTCTTTTGAATTTTTTCCTAAAAATTAATGAGTTTTAATTTTAACGAACTCCGCAATTCTTACGACATTAGTAATTATTAACAGTTGTTAGTGGTTTTGGATTTACTTTTTACGACACCTGTAAGTGAAGCATTACCCAATTTTGCTCAACAAAACTATGAAAACCCACGTGAAGCTAACGGACGTCTTGTTTTGTGCGAACTGTCACTTAGCACAAAAACCAACTGAACTTGAAGTACCTCAAGCTGTGTTACCTAAATACTGTTTTTGAAGCTGTGATTGAAATTCCTTATGACCAACAAGTTAAACAAGTATTAGCTAATGGTAAAAAAGGTGATTTAAAATGTAGGGATGGTTTTAATTCTTCCTGAAGATTTGAAATTAGCTCCAGCAGACAGAATTCCTGCTGAAGCTATAAGAAAAAGTAGGAAACCTTTACTATACCCTTATAGCCCACAAAAAAAAAAACCTATTTTAGTTGTTGGACCAGTTCCTGGTAAAAAATACCAGCAAAATGTTGTTCCAATTCTTTCTCCAGACCCAGCTACAAAATAAAAATGTTTCATTCTTAAAATACCCTATTTATGTAGGTGGTAATAGAGGTCGTGGACAACTTTACCCAGATGGTTCGAGATCAAAACAATACAATGATTATAAACACTCCAGCTCCTGGAAAATTACAACTATTACTCCAATCCAAAGTAAAAAAGGTGGATATGAAATCACTGCCTCGGGTCAAGGGGCATCCCCCCACCTCCCAAAGCAGTCGATGGTACCCTGTAAGACAAGAGCAGATATAATACCTCACTGAAAAAATTCGTCAGGTGGTCCACCGCACTGACTTTAGTTGTGAAAAGAAGGTGATGTTGTAACCGCGGACCAACCTTTAACAAACAACCCTAATGTAGGTGGTTTTGGTCAAAAAGATGTTGAAGTTGTTCTTCAAACCCAACTCGTGTTCAAGGATTATTAGCATTCTTTGTATGTATTCTTTTAGGTCAAATTCTAGTATTAGTTGTTAAGAAAAAAACAATTCGAAAAAGTTC
This sequence comes from Microglena sp. YARC, assembly GCA_022414725.1. NCBI lineage: Eukaryota > Viridiplantae > Chlorophyta > Chlorophyceae > Chlamydomonadales > Chlamydomonadaceae > Microglena > Microglena sp. YARC. Next base: position 6,409 of record JAJSRW010002057.1, read on the forward strand.
AATTAGCAGAAATGAAACTTCTAATTGCTTTTTATCTAATGCTCTCATCTAAATAGCCAGTAAGCTACAAATTTAATAACTAAAAGGATGTTATCAATTTTAAGTGCTCTCTCCTAGCCCCTGTAGGGCGAGCCCCTGTCTTCACCCCTCAAAGGCTATGCCTTAAGGCTATGCCTTTAGGGGCTATGCCTTTAGGCATTGGCTCCCTGGGTGAAAGGGAATATGTCACAAAAATGGGATCACCCTACTAATGCCCTTAGGCATTAGGGGTGATCCCATTTTTGTGACATATTTGAGAGCGTGTTTAGTAGCTTATGGCTATTTAAGAGAGTGTTTTAAGTGTCTTGGGGGGCGCTAAATAGGGTCTCTAAAAATTTTTGCGCTAAGCTTTTTTGAGACCCCTATTTAACCCCCTCCTAGGGACCTTAACTCCTCTATGGGGGTGGGCCCCCTGGGAGAGAGCTACACTTAGATAGATCATAAAGTCGTTAATAACCTTACTCTTTATTAAAAATGTCCTTTAAAGTGTTAAACCCCCCAATGGCAAAGCGCCCATAGTATGAAACTAAAAAAGCATATTTTTTAAATATCCCTTCTTATATTTGGGACCCCTGGGTCCAAGGCAAGATAGAGCCTATAAGACAGTTCCCCAATTTTACCTACAAGTTACCCTGTATACAGCTCTCCACTTAACTTATTTTTTTTCTTATTTAATATCTTGTATTACTAATCTTTAATAAATTGGAAAACCTAAGGGGGGGGCTTTGCCCTCGCTTGTAGATAATTCTTCAATTATCTTATTTTTTTAATTTTTTTATTTAGGAAGGATATTCTACAATAGATTTCGTCCGTTTTAATCCCTGGTAGTTTTAAGTTAAGGAAATATATGTATAAGTGCCTTTTCAAGCCCTTAGAAAGAGAGAGCCCGTAAGGTTAAATATGGTCTCTAAAAAGAAAGAGCGCTCTCCCACAACTGGCTCCAGAGAAATGGCTCCCTAACCCTTTAGGTAACCCCTCCTCCCTCGGATTCACCCCAAGGGTAAGGGCTCCTATGGGCATTGGCCCTAAACCCGCTTTAACCCTAAAAGGCTGGGAAACTGCTCCACCCTGCCTCTGCCCTTAATAAAAGGGGGCATTAGCCCTTTTAATAGCAGGGTTTCAGCCCTTTGTCCCCCAAACACAAGGATGCCCTAGAGCAATGCCCATAGGGCATGGGCTCCAAGGCCCCCTAGGGCCCCCCTTTAGGAGCATGGTCTCCCTTCAAAGCCCTTTAGCGGTTACCCCTAAAGCCCTTTAAGGGCCCTTTAGCCTAGGGGTTACCCTAAAGGGGTTTAGGGCCAATGCCCATAGAGCCCTTACCCCCTTGGGGTGATCCGAGGGTTTAGGGGGGGGGTCAAAGGCGTTTTTTAGAGACCATATTTAACCCTAGGATTCAGGGCTCGGCCTAACCCTCTGGATTCACCCCAAAGGGGTAGGCCCCTATCATTGCCCTACCCACTTTAGGTATTGCCCTAAAGGGCTTTAGGGTAACCCTAAAAGGGCTTTAGGGTAACCCTAAAGGCCCCCTGCTTTAGGGTAACCACTAAAAGGGCTAAGGGGCCTTGGAGAGAGTGGTTTGCAAGTGCTCTCTCTAAATATGGTAATCTTCTTTTTTAAAAAAGTGGGGCGACAAAGCTTTTATTGCCCTAAAGAGCAATTGGCAAGCTTTTTCTCGGTTCTCGGTGTGGGTTTGGTGGGGGGTTTGGTGGGTGGTTCGTGTGCGTTCGTGGGGGTTTTGTGGGGGTCTTTGTGGGGGGGTTCGTGGTTTGGTTTGTGGGGTTTTTGGGGTGTCTGGTTTGGGGCTTTGTGGGGGATTTGTGTGTGTCTGTGTGTGGGGGGTTTGTGGCAGGGGTTTGTGGGGGTGCTTGTGTCAGTTCGGGGGGTTTTGTGCGCGGTTTGGTGGGGTGGTTCGGTGTTGGGGGGTTTTGTGGGGGGTTTGTGGGGGTGTGCTCGGTGTGTTTGGGGGGGTTGTGGGGGGTTTGTGGGTGTGGTGGTTGGGGTTTTGTGGAGGGTTTGTGGGGTGGTCTGGTGTGTGGGCGGTTGTGGGGGTTTTGTGGCGGGTCTGTTGTTTGGCGGGTGTGGGGGGTGTTTGTGGGGGTGTGTGTGTTGGGGGGGTTTCGTGGGGGGTTTGTGGGGGTGGTCGGTGTCGTGGGGCCAGCTCTTTCCGCAACACTCCCGCGCGGCACCCTATAAAGGGTAAACACCTAAAGGGTAACCTTAAAGGCTTACAACTAGGGTTGGTCCCCCACCACGTTCCTTAACCGCATGGCGCCAGCGTCCTCCCCTCGATGAAGAGGATGGGGGGGATATATAGGGGTTGAGGGTAGTGTTTCGTTAGAGGTTACTTCTCATACTAAACATGTGGGGTTTTGTGGTGGTGGACCATTATCCATGGGATGGAGTAATAAGAGGAGTAATGAGAGAGGGTTCTAATTGTTGGTGAGAACTCACAAACTCCCCTCAACAAGTTTTTGAGTTCGGGCGGCCGCCTTTCTTATTAAAGGGGGGTGGAACAGTTGAGGCTTTTTAGGTGTTACCTCGGTTGTAGGTAGCTTATATCGTGGGTAGGGTTTACCCTTTGTATGGGTGTACCGCTTAGGGGTTTTTATGCCGGCTTGTAGCCCTGCCTTTATGGTCCCCTAAAGCCTTTAACTTGTCAATCGCTTCTTTACAGGGCGAATATAAGTAGCGTTTGGGTCGACAGGTTTTTAGACAACCGCTGGTTAGCTCTCTTTGTGGAGGGTGTACTCAAGGCCGCGTGTTGGGAAGTCTCGTGAGGGAGGGGATGCTTTTTAGGGTTTACGTGAAATTGCGCTCTTTTAAGGTGTTTAGGCCGGGCGTGATGAATGGGGTGAGTGGCCAGAGTGCCATGAGGAGCTTTTACGCCGCGCTGGGTGGGGGAGAGCCGAGGTAAATATGGTCTCTACGCCTGAATTGTGCTCTAGGGTACAAAAAACAAAAAAAGGTCCTTCTAAGACACCTTGAGAGAGACCCCCCCCCTTAACCCTCGCGCGCTGAGCGCCTTCACCCCAAGGGTAAGGGCTTCCCTGATGCGCGGGATTGGCCCAACCCCTTTAGCCAAGGGGTAAACCCTGGGCTCCTATGGGCATGGTTGTCGTCCTAAAACGGGCGGCCATTCCACCCTAAAAGGGCTTTGCCTGTAAGGGTAGTTATGGGTTTTTTTAGCCCGATATTTGCTCCTAAAAGGGCTACGGGGGCCCTAGGGGCGCCTTGTGAGCCGAATGCCCTAATTGTTTTGGGCATAGCTCTTATGTGGCATAGCCCCTTGAGAGAGTGTTTGGGGGACAAAGGGCTGAACCCTGCCCTTTCTATTAAAGGGTATCCCCTTTTATACCAAGGGCATTGGCCCCTTACCCCAGGGGGGTTTTCTTGGAGCCAGTTTCTCCCAGCCCCCCAAAGCCGGCTTTAGGAGGTGGCGGTTAGGGCAATGCCCATAGGAGCCTTACCCCTTGGGGTGAATCGAGGAAGGAGGAGGTTTTACCCTAAAGGAGTTTAGGGAGCCATTTCTGGAGCCAGTTCTGGGAGAGCGCTCCTCTTTAGAGACCATATTTAAGCCTTACGGGCTCTCGGTCTTTCTTAAGGGCATTGAAAAAGGGCACTTTAGTACATAGGTATTGGGTTTCTAACTTAAAAACTACCAGGGATTAAAAGGGACCATCTATTGTACCAGATACCTATCCTTCCCTAATAGTGGGTGGTCTAATAAATATAAAAAAAAAATAAGCATAATTGAAGATTATCTATCAAGGAGGGGCACCCCCCCTTCCAGGTTTTTGCCAATTTATTTAAAGATTAAGGTAATACAAGATATTGAAATAAGAAAAATAAGTTGAAAGTGGAGCTGCTATACAGGGTAACTTGTAGGTTAAAATTGGGGAACTGTCTTAGTTAGGCTCTATGTGCTTGCCTGGACCCAGGGGTCCCTCAAATATAAAGAAGGATATCTTAAAAATATGCTTTTAGTGGTTCATACTATCTGGGCTTTGGCCATTTTTGGGGGGGGTTTAACACTTTAATGACAGGTGTGTATAGAGATATCTACCACAGTACACGTCTTTTAATGATCTATCTAAGTGGTCTCCCTCTCCCAGGGGGGGCGCCACCCCCATAGAAGGAGTTTTGAGGTGTCCCGCGTAGGAGGGGGGGGGTTAATAGGGTCATTCCGGGGCAAAAGCTTATAGCGCACAAATGTAGAGGACCCTATAGCGAGAGCACTTATACAACACTCTCTCTAAAGTAGCCATAAGCTACTGAAACACGCGCTCAAATATGGTCACAGAAAATGGATCTAAGGACAACCCCTAATTGCCTCAATCAAGGAACGTGATTTAGCCAAGGTGAGATCCATTTTTGTGACCATGCATGCCTTCCCTCTTCACCCAGGGGCTAATGCCTAAAGGCATAGCCTAAACGTCATAGCCTTTCAAAGGCATAGCCTTTGAGGGGGAAGTCAGGGCTCGGCCGCATAAGGGGCCTATGGGGTCAGAGAGAGCACTTAAAATTGGATAAACATCCTTTACGGTGATTATAAATTTGTAGCTTACTGGCTATTTAGAGAGAGAGGACGATTTAGATAAAAAGGCAATTAGAAGTTCATTTCTGCTAATTGAACTTTTTCGAATTGTTTTTTAACAACTATAGATTTGACTAAAAGAATACATACAAGAAGAATGCTTAATAATTCCTTGAACACGAGGGGTTGGGTGTTTTGAAGAACAACTTCAACATCTTTTTGACCAAAAACCTACATTAGGGTTGTTTGTTAAAGGTTGGTCCGCGGTTACAACATCACCTTCTTTTCACAACTAAATCAGGACCACCTGAATTTTTTCAGTGATTATAGAACCATCTGCTTTTGTTGATAGTGATTTCATATCCACCTTTTTTACTTTGGATTGGAGTAATAGTTGTAATTGTTCCAGGAGCTGGAGTGTTATAAATTGTATGTTTGATCTCGAACCATCTGGGTAAAGTTGTCCACGACCTCTATTACCACCTACATAAAGTATAGGGTATTTTAAGAATGAAACATTTTTATTTGTAGCTGGGTCTGGAGAAAAGAATTGGAACAACCATTTTGCTGTATTTTTTACCAGGAACTGGTCCAACAACTAAAAATATTTTTTTTTTTTCTGGGCTATAAGGAGTATAGTAAAGGTTTCCTACTTTTTCTTTAAGTTCAGCAGGAATTCTGTCTGCTGGAGCTAATTCAAATCCTTCAGGAAGAATTAAAACCAATCCCTACATTTAAAATCACTTTTTTTACCATTAGCTAATACTTGTTTAACTTGTTGGTCATAAGGAATTTTCAATCACAAAGCTTCAAAAACAGTATTAGGTAACACAGCTTGAAGGTACTTCAAGTTCAGCGTTGGTTTTTGTGCTAAGTGACAGTTCGCACAAACACAGACGTCGTTAGCTTCACGTGGGTTTTCATAGTTTTGTTGAGCAAAAATTGGGTATGCTTCACTTACGGTGTCGTAAAAGTAAATCCCAAAACCACTAACAACTGTTAATAATACTAATGTTCGTAAGAATTGCGGAGTTCGTTAAAATTAAAACTCATAATTTTAGGAAAAAATTAAAAGAAACAAATGTTAACCCCTTGGGGTTATGGGTGATTAAATTTAGCCTACTAAACTTTAAATACTCTCTCCCCCCTAACCCCCTCGGGTAAAGGGCCAATGCCCTTAGGGGCAGGGTTCTTCTGGGAGCCCTTGACCCCTTTATAAAGGACCCTCAAGGGTTCGGCCTAACCCTCGGATTCACCCCTTATATCCCCCCCCCTAATAAACCGAAAGGGGGGGGGTAGTATGGGGTAAGGGCTAATGCCTATGGGCATTGCCCCTAACCCCTTTAGGGTAACCCTAAAGGGCTTTAGGGTAAACCCTAAAGGCTTAGGGGCCTCTAGGGGTTTACCCTCCATTTATAAAGGGTTGAGGGGGAGAGAGCACTTAGTATAATCATTTGTTTGAAATAATATTAAAAATCGTAGATGGGCTTTATAAAGTAAAATAATGGTTCTAAAAGGACATTTTAACCCCCCCCACTAAGGAAATGAGGTGAATCCGGGGACCTCCCAATGCCCTTAAGGGCAGAGCCCTATCAAGAGACCAGGGCGGTACCCCCCCTGGGGGCTGTTCCCTCCTTATTTCATTAGGGGCAGTGGGCCCAATGGGGCCACCCCAATTTAAATAAACAGTGTCATAAGACCACCTAATTTTAAAAAATAGGGCCACTATTTATAATGGGGTATATATCACTAAAACTTAAATATAAAGACCACCGGTATTACTTGTGGGTATTGGTGGCCTTTTTAAAGGTTGGTGGCTTTTTAAAGGGTTGGTGGCTTTTTAAAGGGTGGATGGCCCCAAGAAAAAAGCAATATTTATTTGAATTTTACTATTTGATTTTTCTTCTCGCAAATGATTCTATAATAAATAAATCAAAAATAACAGTTTTTTATTAGTTTATATTTTATTTAAGGTTTAGTTTACTAAAAACTTAAATAATAGCTTTCGCTCCCCGGGCAGAAACTAAATGCACCCTCTCTTTAAAAAGCCACCTCTCTTTAAAAAGCCACCTCTCTTTAACAAGGCCACCTCTATTTCTTTTTACTATTACAAAACTTAAATATAAAAGGAATAGAGGTGGCCAATGAAATATGGTCCTCTCTAACCCTCCTGGGGTAAAGGGCCAATTGCCCTTAGGGCTATGCCCTTAGGGGGAGGGCTTTACAAAAGTTGGGTGGCCCCCAAATGCCCGCTTCTTTAACACCCCCAGGGGGGTTAAAGAAGCGGGCATTGGTAAGGGCATTGGCCCGCCTTACAATATAGGGTGCCGCTATAGCGGTTTAGTTAACTAAACACGCTCTCTAAATATGGTACAAATATTAGATTTTTTGTGGAACCATCAAGTGCTCTCTCAATATGGTCACAAATATAGATTTTTGTGTAACCATCAAGTGCTCTCTCAAATATGGTCACAAATATAGAAAAAAACAAATTTTTGTGTAACCATCAAAAGGTGCTCTCTCAAATATGGTCACAAAAATGGGATCACCCCCCTGCCTCCGAAGGACAGAAAAGTTGTGGGGCCCACTCTGCCCCTTAGGCATTAGGGGTGATCCCATTTTTGTGACCATATTTGAGAGCGTATTTACAAGGCCCCTTAGGGCCGAGCCCTCCAGGACTGGCTCCAGAAGAATCCTAGGGTAAATATGGTCTCTAAAAACCTTGATTTCTTCTGGAGCCAGAGGGCTATGCCCTTAAGGGTTTTTTTTTTCTGGCCCGGAGACCATATTTGCCCCTAGGATTCAGAGCTCGCCCTAGGGGGCCTTGGGAGAGTGTTTTGTGTTGAAATGCCCTAAGAAGAAAGAGAGAGCCCTTTAGAGAGTATAGAGGGGTAAATATGGTTACACAAAAATCTATATTTGTGACCAATATTTACCCCTTTATATCCCCCCCCTTAATAAGAAAGGGGCCAATGCCCATAGGGCAGGCAGGGTTCAGCCTTGGGGCATAGCCCCTTGTCTTCACCCATACCACCCCCCCCCTTTCTTATTAGGGGGGGGTATAAAGGGGCCAATGCCCATAGGGCAGGGTTCAGCCCTTGGGCATAGCCCTAACCCTTTAGGGTAACCCTAAAAGGCTGAGGTGAGGGGGGTGGTATGGGGTAAAGACAGGGCTCGACCCTAAGGGGCCTAGGAGAGAGCACTTAGCTAAAGAACTTTATTAGATCTTTAATGTTTTTTTTAACCATAAAATTAAATAAAACTTTCCCTGGTGTGTTGCAAACATATTTGATTGATTAAAAACATGTGTTTTTTACTATAATGTCTTTGAAATTTAGGATAAATTTCTTGATAATTTCCATATGAATTTATACGAATTTCAAGAGGCTCATTTTGACTCATTTCCATTTTCAAAATAACCATTCCACTTAAGCCAAATAATTGCATGTAATCGAGTTTTTTATTTTTCATAACTTTTCAGAACATCAATGAAATTTGTAAAGTATAAACCTGAACCTTTCTGATATTTAATATAATGTTTCATTACAATTTGTGTTAAATAATAACAACCTAAAACCATATCTTGACTGGGTATAGCTAATGGTTCTCCGGTTGCTGGAGATAATAAGTTATTGGATTGATAACATTGAGTTTCCAAGCTTCAGCGCGTGCTTCAACTGTTAAAGGAATATGAACTGCCATTTGGTCACCGTCGAAATCGCATTAAAAGCAGAACAAACAAGTGGGTGTAATAAAATAGCTTTTCCTTCAATTAATTTTGGCTTAAAAGCTTGAATACCTAATCTATGGAGTGTCGGAGCACGGTTTAATAAAACTGGGAAGTTTCATAGTTTCTTGTAATAATTCCCAAGCTAATGCCGGATGTTTTTTTTAGAAGTTTTTTCGCTCCAATAACAGTTCGTGCTACCATTTTTGATTCAAAATAGTTTTTAATAAAAAAGGTAAAAATAACTCAAACGCCATTTCTTTTGGAATTCACACATTCATGAAGTTGTAAACTTGGGACTACAACAATAACAGAACGTCCTGAATAATCAACACGTTTCCTAATAAATATTGTCGAAAATCGTCCTTCTTTTCCTTTTAAAAATATCAGATAATGATTTTTAAAAGACGATCTCTAGAATCTTTTTCGGGAGTCACTCCGCTTTTACCATTACTTATTAAATTATCAACGGATTCTTGAAGTAAGCGTACTCCTAAATGCATTAGATCCGACTGACGCATCACAGAATTATTTAATAATTTTTTTAAACGATCATTTCTATAAATATATACGTTGATAAAGTCGATTTAAATCAGCGTGCTGCAACTTGGCCATCCATTTTTACAATTGGCCTTAGTTCAGGTGGAAGAACCGGGTAAAACTGTAATGTCATTAATTTTGGATCTGAAGATTTATGATTAGTTTTTTAATTAGTTTTTGACTACGAATTAATAAATTTAATTTTTTTTCGGTTTCGAGTGAATTGTCTTGCAATGAAATTTGGGTAACGTTCGGCATCTGAAAAAAGTTTATCTAGCCATTCATTTTTTTTTAATTTTTGATTGAATTTTTAAATTTTCGATTTCTTTTCATAAATAAAATTTACCCTTATAAAATTCAAATGCAGGTCCAAGTGTTTCTGGACTGATCCAGTCTTAATTTCTAAGTAATCTGAACCAACCTGATATCATATTTGCTTCATATTTTCTTTATTTTGCCTTTAAAGCTAACTTTAATTCAAGAGTGTTAAAATTCACTTAAAAGATATCGTATTAATGCTGGTCCTAGATAGCTAAAGCGAGGTGAGTTTGAGTCGCCCCCTGAAATATGGGTTTGGTTCCCTAGAAGCCGGTCCATTGTATTTAAACATTAACCCCGTTTTTTGATTGAAGTTTAGAATCCATGGTACCCCCCCCTGGGGGAAACGTTATATTTATAACCATTAAAAGCCGGGAGGTTGGATAACCAAGCATTTTTTGGACTCCCCTTCTTTCAAGGGGGGCTCCCAATGCCCTTACGGGTTTTTAATAGTGGTCTATTATTAATAGAATTAAGTGTAGGGTTAGATATATTTTGTCTAATAAAAGGGGGTGGCCCGGTAAAAGGGTTTGATATTTTAAACGGGTCCTTTCAATGCCCTTACGGGTAAAAAGATGACCCTTTTTAAGGGTGTAATAAGTCTAACCCCCCGGGGTTGATCCTTCTAAGCCCTTTATAAAGGAAGGGTTACCCTCCATTATTAAAGGGGGTTAGGGGGCGCTTTTATGGCCCCCCTTAGATGATTATAAAATGGAATTGGAGTATTTAATATAATTATTTTCTGGGTTAAATACCAACTAAAAAAGTGGCCATTCTCTTTATCATCCTCATCATCAGCATGCAACATCAAACCAAACGTTCACGATAAGGAAAAAACAATAATTATTATTTCTTAATATTTTTAAAAAGATATTTTGAATTTTGAAGACTATAGAAGAAAAAAAACGAACTGTTTTTTATATTGATAACAAGTATGCCTCCAATCTAAAATTTTAACAGAATTCAATAACCCCCTGGGGTTACGGAAAAAATTAAGAAGAGAAATTATTGGCCCTGTGGACTCTATTTTCGGGTTATTAATCCCAGTACCAACCCCCCCCTTTCTTATCATGGACCTTAGGGGGGGGTAATAAGGGGTTAGAACCCCTTTTTAAATGGGAATATACAAAACTAACAGCTGCGCTTAATTTGTTTTAAAAAAACATATTAAGGATTTACGAAGGGGGGCAATAAAGCGCCCCCTTAAAGAAGAAATCAAAGCTGTTTTATTACCCCCCATCATTAAGGGTTTTAAAAAGAACCTCCCCAAAAATGCCTCTGCCCAGAAGCCCTCGTATAAAGGGCGTTACCTGAAGTTTTTTTTAAAAACTTCAACAAAAGAAATTGATCAAAGGGGGCAGAGCCCCCATTCTCTAATGGGTATATTGCTTAGTCTATATTCATTAATGGGCTTTGCCCATTAAAGTGATTCTACAAGGCTGGGGGCCACTGGTCAAAGTCCGTTGAAAGTTTATTAAACCATATAAACTTGAGTACATACAAAAAATCGAAAGAAAATTTTGTAAATGTGAATCTGAACTTTTGTGGATTACCGCCTATTATAAGGGTAATAAAGAGAGTTATTAAACTTTAATATAGAATTGCTGCACTCGGGCCTTTTTAATGTCAAACTTTTTGTGCATTATGGGCTTTACCCATAAAGCCAAACAGGTCCTAACCCCTTTAGGGTAACCCTAAAGGGCTGGGGGTATGCTGTTAAAACAGTTTGATTATAAAAATTTAAGTTAGTAACCCGGTATTTGAAAGCGGGGACTTATTTAAAAGGAGGTTTGTTTTTAACCGCCAGCCCTTTAGGGTTACCCTAAAGGGGTTAGGGCTATGCCCTTTATATACGGGGCATAGCCCTTTATTTGAAAGAGGGGTTGAAACCCCCCAAAAATACAGGTGTAAGGGGGCGATAATAAATTCAGCGCCCCCTTAAAAGGATGTTATAAATTTGGAGTGATGAGGGAAACCAACCTTTTTTTTTTTAAAAAAAGAATATTTTTTAAGAATTGATTATATTTTGTTATAGGCACTCCTTTAAAGAGTGTGCCATTTTTTTTTGCAGTGACCCCGGGTAACTTCTTTTTTTTACCTAGGACTAAGATCAAGCTACAGATTTATGGTGTATTTAAAGAGTGGTCCATTATGTATTTTGAGTAAGGCTTTGCTAACCCTTTAGGGTAACCTAAAGGGCTTGGATTCTTTTACCCTTTTTTTAAGGCGGGCTCCCTAAGGCCACCTTGGTAAGGGCCGAACCCTTTAGGGTCCTTCTTACCCACCCGCTTTTCTTAGATAGGGCTCTGCCTAACCCCTTTATAATGGAGGGGTAACAGTATTCCTTTATAAAGGGCTTAAGGGCATTGGGGGGCGTTTAGATTGGGGCAGGAATATCTTCCCAAAAAAAAAATAAGGGCATTGGTAAGCCATAATCTTAATTAATATATGTGATTGCATTAAAATTAACGCGTGTATTTTTAGCTCACCAATATTCATCCCCCTCGTATGTTAAAGGGGTTTTGGCCTATGGGCGAAAAGTTGAATTAAGGGGGGCAAAGCCCCTTGACTTTTAAATTTCTACCTTTTTTTAATTTTTAAGGGGGGCTCCGCCCCGCTTCAGTTTACTTTTTTTTTCTTAGATGCAGGTATTTGCCATTGAAAAACCCCTTACGGGCTATTTTGGCGATTCCCGTAAGGGCATTGAGGGGCTACTTTGAAAGGGGTGCATTGAAAAAGAATGTTCGTCTATACTATGGGTAATGTAGTATGAAACTTTGGAAGATGTAATACTTTTATTTAATTCTGAGTACCAATAGGGAGTTATATCATTAATAGTAAAAGGAGAGGAGCATAAAAATTTTTATAAAAAAAATAAAATAATTTATTTGAAAGATAAAACTTTCTTGGTCAACTAAAATTTTCTAATTTCTTAGAATAATAAGAATTCAATGGGAAATAATTTTAGAATAATTTAAAGAAGACAAGCGTAATTTTCGATGTTATTAATTAAAACTTGTTTCTGACATTTAATTATTTAAAAAGGCCCGTTTGTATTAGTTTCAACCTTCAGATTTTGTCCTTATTAAGCGTACGGCCGGGGTTTATGGCTCTAACCGCGGGCAGAAGACAAACCCCCTTTTTATTAGGGGGGGGTATAAGGGGTTAATAACTCCTAATAAGAAAGGGGGGGTTGGTCTGGGGTTGATAAACCGGCCCCCTTTTTCAAAGTGGGGCCCATGTTAGTCCCCTGGGGGCTTGAAGGTGAATCTTTTCACCCGCCTAACCGCCTTTAGGGTAACCTAAGGGGACTGGGTGAGCAGGATTAATTGAAAGTTTTTTCCAAGATAGCCTCGGAAAAGAGTTTTGCTTATTTTTTATATTTGGGCACCTTATTTTTAAAAACTCAAGAATATAAAGATACAATTTTGTAGTGAATGAACTTTTTTAATTCGTTTAACATTTAGAACGTTTTTTTATTTTTTTAAGGGGGGGCTTTATTAACCCTGCGTACCAACCCCCCCTTTCTTATTAGGGGGGGGTACAATAAGAACCCGGGTTGATAAAATTTCATCGTCCCCTAACCCCTTTAGGGTAACCCCTAAAGGGGTTACGTTGACTCTTTTTCTTAGATAATACACCCCCCCCAATGGCCTTAAGGGGCAGGGGCCCTTATTAAAGCGGGTTGGGGGGTGTGGCGCTCCATGTCTATCCGTGAACTGTCTTGTTGGGCTCTATCTTTCTTCAAGCAAGCACAACCCTTAAATCGGCCCCCGTTTAAGAATAAAGCCCCGTTTAGATGTAATACTTTTATTACCCTTTAAACGGGCGGACCCATTTAAAATGTTAAGGGAGGCTTGTTTTTAAAAGGCTATTAGCCCCCCTTAAAAGGAACTGGATTAAAAAATTAGTCTAGCGGGGCCACTATTTAAAAAAGGGGGTCATTACAGGGGGATGCTATCCCTTTATGGTTGGAATACTGTGTAATGAGACTGTTTTGACCTTTGTCGGCGAGAGACAGAATCAACAACTCTTCCGTATCACCGTCTTTTTGACTGATTTTTGCCAAAAGAAAAACCCTTCGTAAAAAAAAAAAAATTGATCGGAGTACGTTCAATTTGAATTTTATTTAATCCTTTCATTCTCTAAAAAGTTATTTTTTCAGAACAATACGCAATAGACTGTAAACAACGTCTTTTAAACCTATAATATAGACATATTATTATTCGGAATTTCCTTTTAGATACCAAACATGAGTAACAGGTAAAGCATAATTCAATATAACCTTTAATTGATAGCGACGACTAATTGCCCATGTATATTTCAATATCACAATCTGGACAAAATTTGGTTTGAAATATGTTTAAATTTGTTATTGATATCCTTTTAAGGGGGGCAAAGCCCTCCTGAGATTGCGCGCCGGTTCCGCCCGCCCTACGCGGCTCTGCTCTTAAGGGGCCATTGGGGCGACCCCCAGGCCGTGGGGGGTAATGTTATTACCTATGCCTTCTGCAGCGTGCCCCCTTTTGAAAAAGGACCACCATTTAAAGATGTCTTTGCCCTTTTTAAACTAATAATTTATCTTTTGTTCTTAATTCTGGAAGCACATAATTTTCCCTTCTTCATTGAATCTTATATAAGTGTAAATCAATATAATTCTGAGTTTATTTTCCCCTTACGGGCTCTGCTCCTGTAAAATAAGGTCATTGAAGAGTCCATCAACTTATGGGCTTTGGGCCCTTGGAAGCTTGTCCTTCTTTTAGACTATTAGCCCCCCTTAGAGCCATTTTTATTTTTATTTGACATTTTAGACTCTACCACAGCGCAAAAGAAATCTTTTAAGGGCCCGAAAGATTCGTTCACAAAAAAAAGACCTCCTTTTTTGGGGGTTTTAAAACGTGTTTATGGTGAAGTGTATTTGCATTTAGAACTTGACCAATCATTTTACCAGTTTGAAGTGTTTTTTTCAGCCCATTTTGTTTATTTTTCAGGAGATGCTAAACCAATCGAAATATATTTGATTTGTTTTTTTTTGAATATGAAGTATAGAATTTTTCTTTATTAGCTGTGGCTTCTAATTCTAACGCTGTTGTGTCATTACGTCTTCAACCCATTCTTCTGCAACCCATTCTTCAACATTAGCTGTGGCTTCTAAATTCTAACAAAGCCTGGGGTTTATTAAAGTCCCTTACGGCTCTATTTTTCTTCTTATGGCTTGCCCTTGGATTAAAGGGGGTTGGTAAGGGCATTTGGCGCAGAGTCCATAAACCCCAGGCTTTTAACTCCAGCTTTGCTGGGGTTAATTGTTTTATTGTTTTCAAGCCCCCCGAGGGGAAGGAAAGCCATTCGTCAAGCCCTTCAAGCCATTCGTCAAGCCTTCTTCCTCACGACGATCATTATTAAGCATACGCCCGGGGTTTATGGCTCTAACCCCAACCAACCCCCCCCCTTTGTTATTAGGGGGGGGTAATAAGGGGTTAATAAAACCCCGGGGGAGCGCTGGGGTTGACAAGATAACGTGATTGAACCCAGCTTCGCTTTCGCTGGGGTTGATAACCCCCCTGGGTAAGTTCAGTGTCACTAAGGGGGTCTTTAAAAAGAGGGGTCCCTTTAGAAAGGATTTTTCTTTTTAAAGGCCTTGATGTTTATCCAATTTTTTAGTTCTTTTTTTAGGGTCCATTTTAAGTTGATCTGTGTATGGGGGAACCCCATACAGGCCACCCCAGCCCTTTATAAAGGAAGGGTTACCCTCCATTATAAAGGGGTTAGGGGTGGTGAATTTAGAAAACCTATTAAAGAGACTTTTCTATTTTTAACCCCTAGGGTTATTCTTGGCCCTTTGAATCTTTGTAATAGGGGGGTTTGTTTAATGGTTTTTTCCAATATAAAAAATTTTTCAACGGTATAATAATTCTCACGAAAGTTACTAATATTTTTATCCGTAACATTATCTCATTAGTTGGGCTCTCTTTAGTACACTTACAATAGGGCCCTTTTAAATGCTCTTTATTACCCTTTAAAAAGTTTCTGTACTCCGCATATTTAACCCCCTTTAAAATAAGGGTGGGCCCAATTTTAAAAGGAGGTTTGTTTTAACCCAGCCTTTATAAAGGAAGGGTTACCCTCCATTATAAAGGTTAGGGCCTATGCCCTTTATATACGGGCATAGCCCGTATTTGAAAGAGGGGTTGAAACCCCATTTAAAATGTCAAGGCCCCCTAACCCCTTTAGGGTAACCTAAAGGGCTTGGGAAACCCCCTTTAAAAGGGAAAGCCCATATAGATCCTTCTAAGCCCTTTAGGGTTACCCTAAAGGGGTTAGAGCGGGCTCTGAATTTATTATGGCTCCTTAGAGCACTTAATTTTTGAATAACTCTATCCGTCCCAGCCTCATGTGCCTTTAATTACAGCCATACTTTATTTTGGTTAGGCCAACTATATTGACCCCTGAAGGGGACAGAAAAATGGCCCCCCCAATAGCCTAGGGGTGGTCCAAAAAAAAATGGATCTAAGTCCGGCTTGAGTAATCTTTAAAGTAAAACTCGACTTATAGGGGGTTATTGGCTTTTAAAAGGCTATTAACCCCCCTTAAAGAAACCATACCCCAATCGATTTTTTTAGTTCTAAAGCACCCACCTTTTAAAATTAACCCTCTAGGCGTGGACCCGGTGGCCATGCTAAATTGAATGGCCCCGTTATTTACTTGTTATACATAATATGATATTAGTTTTTATTTTTTACCCTGAATTTTTTTTTTTTACCTGAGTCTTTTCTTTATAGCTATTATTTACCCCCCCAATGCCCTTAAGGGTGGGGTGGGCCCGTTTGGAACCCCCCCGGGGGGGGGGTCCAAGACAAATAAGCCCATAAATATTTTTATTTAAGTTTAGTATCTATGGATTTATTAGGGGGTGCTGGTATAGTATGGGCTTTGCCTATAATGAAAGCCCGTAAAAAAGGTTTTAATTATGCATAGCTTTAGCTATACTTCTAAACACCAAACACTCTCTCAAATATGGTCTTAAAAAGCCCTTAAGGGTTTTTTTAGAGACCATATTTACCCTAGGATTCAGGGCTCGGCCCTAAGGGGCCTTGGAGAGAGTGTTTGCAAGTGCTCTCTCTAAGTGCTCTCTCCAATCAAGGCCCTTAGGGCCGAGCCCCGAAGGGGAAATATGGTCACAAAAAATGGGATCACCCCTAATGCCCTAAGCCCTTAGGGCATTAGGGCATTAGGGGTGATCCATTTTTGTGACCATATTTGAGAGCGTATTTACAAGGCTCTTAGGGCCGAGCCCTGAATCCTAGGTAATATGGTATCTAAAAAGAACAGACCTTTACCCCCAGGGGGGGTGAAGGGCATTGGCAAAGCTTTTTTAGACCAGATTTCCCCTTTGGGGCTCGGCCTAACCTCAACCCCAAGGGGGTAAGGGCTATGCCCTATGGGCATTGGCCCCTTTAGGGTAACCCTAAAGGGCTAAGGGGCCTTGATTAGGAGAGAGCACTTGCTATGATGGTCACAAAAATGGGCCCATAGAGGCCCATGGCTCCATCTCACCCCCCCTCCCTTATTTCATTAGGGGGGTGTTCCTTATTTTATTAGGGGGTGGGCCCCATTTGTGTGACCAATATTTTGAGAGAGCACTTAAAAGAGTCCCCCTGGCGGATATTCTGCATAGCTTTAGCTATAATTTTGTATCTGTTTTTGCTGGTGTTGGTTATAGCTATAAAAACTTACCCCCAATGTCCTTATTTCTTTTTAGGGCAAGTTGTAGACCCTTACTTTAAGGCGGGCTCTCCCTCAACCCTTTAGGGTAACCCTTAAAGGGGTCAAGGGCTGAACCCTGCCCTAAAGGCATTGGCCCCTTTACCCCTATCCCCCCCCCTAATAAGAAAGGGGGTGGTATGGGGTTAGAGGGAGGCCCCCCGGCCTTTAGGGTTACCCTAAAAGGTTAGGGGAGGCCCCCGCGCTGGTTCTCTTGATAGGGAGGGATCTTTTTCCCTAAAAAAATAAGGGCATTGGCCCGCCTTCAAGTGCTCTCTCCTAGGCCCCTTAGGGGCCGAACCCCTGTCTTCACCCCATACCACCCCCCCCCCTAATAAGAAAGGGGGGGGGGGGATATAAAGGGGTGAAGGGGAAATATGGTCACAAAAAATGGGATCACCCCCTGGGGTAAGGGGGTGATCCCATTTTTTGTGACCATATTTGAGAGAGTGTTTGAAAGTAAGGGTTTTTAAAGACCCCAAAAAAAGTGACTTCTAATTCAATTATTTCAATTCTGGTAATTTTATTTTCGATTTTTAAGAATATTCTAGCTTTCTTTCTACATTTTTATTCATATAATCTATTCTATCAACCCCTCCCTAACCCCCCTGGGGTTAAGGGGGGGGTTAATAAATTAGAATTAAAACGATTCTTATTAAAGTGCTCGCCCCCCCCCCGGGGGCCACCCCTGGGAGGGGGGCCACCCCTGGGAGGGGGCCCCACCCTGGGAGGGGCCACCCCTGGAGGGGGCCACCCCTGGGAGGGGCCACGCCCTGGGGGGCGGGAGGCCACCCCTGGGAGGGGGCCACCCCTGGAGGGGGCCACCCCTGGAGGGGGGCCACCCCTGGGAGGGGCCACCCTGGGACCCCTGGGAGGGGGCCACCCCTGGGAGGGGGGTTAACCTTTGGTTTGGTCTAAAATGTTTGCGCGCTCTTTAAATACCAAAACATCTTCTCAAATATGGCCACAAACTTCTGTCCTTCGGAGGGCAGGGCCCTGTTTGTGACCATATTTCCCCTTCACCCAGCCCTTTAGGGTTTACCCTAAAGGGGTTAGGGCCAATGCCTAAAGGCATAGCCCTTAAGCATAGCCTTTGAGGGGGTGAAGACAGGGCCTAGGAGAGAGCATTGGGGAGTTCTCGCCAAGTCAATGCCCTTAACGGGCATAGCCCGGTAAGGGTTTTTTTAAAAAAAGACCATATTTAAAGAGAGTGTTTAGTAGCTAGAAGAGTCCGCTACAGTTTTAGCCATAGAATAACCCCCTTTAAAATAAGGGTAGCCCCGTGTATGTGTAACTTTGGTTCTGTGTTATGGGCAAAGACCATAACACAGAACCAACTAAAGCTATAACCGATATAAGTAGGGGGTAGCCCTTATATGGGTGACCTTACAGAATTAATCTCTATAATAATCCGCAATAGTGATGGTTTGAGTCTTCAAGCTAAACCTTTACCCGCTTTATTGACCCAAGGGCCAACCATATATAGTAGCTTTACTTTATAAAGTACCCCCCTTATACTTATAAAGCGAGTCTCAATTGGGTGGCCGAACATTCTCTAAAAATCTTCTTTTTTTTTCTAAAATTTTAAATTATATATATAGTTTATTTAATTTTTGAAATAGAGAAACTAATGTATCTTATATCTCAGTTTTGAGTTTATAGCTAATTTTTTAGTTTTGATTATAAATATTACCCCGGTATGGCCCCAAGAATAACCCTTAGGGTTATTCTTGGGGCCATACTCTAAACACCTGGGCCCACCCCTAACCCCCTGGGGTAAAGGAGTTGAGATGAAGGGGGGTTAAATATGGTCTAAATTTTTGCGCGCTCCCCCAACACTCTCTCAAGGGCTATGCCCTGGATTCTTCTGGGAGAGCTATGCCCGTAGGGCATTGGCTTCAAGGCCCCCTAGGGCCGAGCCTAAGGCCCCTAAGGGCGAACCCTAAGGCCCCTAAGAGGCGAGTGGGGCCCCTTTAGGGGCCCCACCCCAGAAGAATCCTAGGGGCAAATATGGTCACAAAAAATGGGCCCCCCTTGGTAAGGGCGAAGCCTTTTTAGGGCCAGGTGGTAGATTTTTGTGTAACATCAAGTGCTCTCTCCTAATCAAGGCCCCTTTGGGGTTCGGCCCTAAGGGGCCTTGATTAGGAGAGAGCACTTGATGGTTACACAAAATCTATGATTTTTTGTGACCATATTTGAGAGAGTGTTTGATTTAGAGAGAGCACTTGCAAACACTCTCTCCAAGGCCCCTTAGCCCTTTATAAATGGAAGGGTTACCCTCCATTTATAAAGGGGTTAGGCCGAGCCCTGAATCCTAGGGTAAATCTGGTTACACAAAATCTATCACCCCCCCTGCCCTAAAGGGGCCCACTCTGCCCGTAGGGCATTTCTGGGAGGGGTGATCCCATTTTTGTGACGCATATTTGAGAGAGTGTTTGATTGACCCTAGGATTCTCCTGGAGCCAGTCCTGGGATGTCTCTCTTTATAGCTAAAGCTATAGGCCCCTTTTTTATTCTTTTTTATTAAGGGGCCTTGGAGAAGAGTGTTTGCAAGTGCTCTATAGGATTACCCTTTATATCCCCCCTAATAAGAAAGGGGCCAATGCCCCTAGGGCAGGGTTCAGCCCTTGGGCATAGCCCTAACCCCTTTAGGGTAACCCTAAGGGTGAGGGGTGGTATGGGGTTGAAGACACAATGCCCTAAGAAGAAAGAGAGAGCCCCAATGCCCTCAACCCCTTAATGCCCCCCTAATAAGAAAAGGGGGCCAATGCCCTCCCCAGAAGAATCCAGGGCATAGCCTTAGGCAGAGCCCCTAAACCCAATCCGAGGGGCCAATGCCCTCCAGAAGATCCAGGGCATAGCCCTTAGGTCAGAGCCCTAAACCAATCCGAGGGGCCAATGCCCTCCCAGAAGAATCCAGGGCATAGCCCTTAGGGCAGAGCCCTAAACCAATCCGAGGGGCCAATGCCCTCCAGAAGAATCCAGGGCATAGCCCTTGACCCCTTTATAAAATGGAGGGGTTACCCTCCATTATAAAGGGTTGAGGGGTTGGTATGGGGTTAAGGGTTTAGGGTAAATATGGTTACACAAAAATCTATACTATATTTGTGACCATATTTAACCCTCCTTAAAATTTAAAATAAGGGTGGTCCCAATTTTAAAGCCAAGTGCTCTCTCTCAAATATGGTCACAAAAATGGGCCCACCCTAATGCTCTAAGGGCATTAGGGGTGGGCCATTTTTGTGACCATATTTGAGAGAGTGTTTGAAAGAGAGCACTTCAATTAAATTAGCGCGCAAAATTTAGACCATATTTGACCCCCATCTTAACCCTTCTATTCCGCAGGGGAGGGGGTGGGCCATAGTTAGAAGGGAGTGTTTAGCTGTATAAAGACTTTATTAAAAGATCAATCTAGCTCTATTAGCAAATAAGAATACACTTTAAATAGGGCCCAATACTACCACCCCCATAAGAGGGCTTCATTTCAAGAGGAGGGTGTCCCCCTACTAAACACCAAACACTCTCTCTAATATGATATGTCTAAAAAACCCTTAAGGTTTTAGAGACCATATCATATTTAGAGAGAGTGTTTGCAAGTGCTCTCTCTAAATATGATATGGTCTCTAAAAAACCCTTTAGGCTATGCCCTAAAGGGCATTGGCAAAGCTTTTTTAGACCATATTTCCCCTTTGGGGCTCGGCTAACCTCAACCCCAAGGGGTAAGGCTATGCCTATGGGCATTGGCCCTTTAGGGTAACCCTACTAAGGGCCTAGGAGGCACTTGGCTCAAGGCCCCCAGCCCTATTTAGGGTTACCCTAAAGGGGCCAATGCCCATAGGCATAGCCTTACCCTTGGGCTGAGGGTTAGGCCGAGCCCTGAATCCTAGGGGCAAATATGGTCAAAAATGCGTCCACCAGGCCCCTTAGGGCCAGGTGATATTTTTTGTGTAACCATATTTAGAAAGCCAAGTGCTCTCTTAAATATGGTCTAAAAAAGCTTTGTTTTTGTAGAGACCATATTTACCCTAAAGGGCTCTGCCCTTAGGGCATTGGATAGAGCACTTGCAAAACACTCTCTCCAAGGCCCTAATAAAAAAGGGCCTATAGCTTTATATAAAGAGAGCCCCTAAGGCCCTTCAGGGCCGACCCTCCATAGGCATAAAACCTATAGGGGTATGCCCTAAAGCTTAGGGGATTCAGGGCTCGCCTAAGGGGCCTTCTGAGCCCTAGGCCCTAAGGGGCAGCTTTAGGGCTTACCCAAGGGGCCAATGCCTTGAGGCATAGCCTTACCCCCCATGGGTTGAGGGTTAGGCCGAGCCCCAAAGGGGAAATATGGTCTAAAAAAGCTTTGCCAATGCCCCTTTAGGGCATAGCCTAAAGGGTTTTTTAGAGACATATCATATTTAGAGAGAGCACTTGCAAACACTCTCTCTAAATATGATATGGTCTCTAAAAAACCTTAAGGGTTTTTTAGACATATCATATTTAGAGAGAGTGTTTTGGTGTTTAGTAGGGGGACACCCTCCTCTTGAAATGAAAGCCCTCTTATGGGCGTGGTAGGTATTGGGCCCATTTAAAGTGTATTCTTATCTAATAGAGCTAGATTGATTCTTTTAATAAGTCTGTATAAGCTAAACTACACTCCCTTCTCTAACTATGGCCCACCCTCCCCTGCGGAATAGAAGGGTTAAGATGGGGGTCAAATATGGTCTAAAATTTTTGCGCGCTAATTTAATTTGAAGTGCTCTCTTTCAAACACTCTCTCAAATATGGTCACAAAAATGGGCCCACCCTAATGCCTTAGAGCATTAGGGTGGGCCATTTTTGTGACCATATTTGAGAGAGCACTTGGCTTTAAAATTGGGGACCACCCTTATTTTAAAATTTTAAGGAGGGTTAAATATGGTCACAAATATAGTATAGATTTTTGTGTAACCATATTTACCCTAAACCCTTAACCCCTACCAACCCCTCAACCCTTTATAAATGGAGGGTAACCCCTCCATTTATAAAGGGGTCAAGGGCCTATGCCCTGGATTTTTCTGTCTGGGAGGGCATTGGCCCCTCGGATTGGTTTAGGGCTCTGCCCTAAGGGCTATGCCCTGGATTCTTCTGGGAGGGCATTGGCCCCTCGGATTGGTTTAGGGCTCTGACCTAAGGGCTATGCCCTGGATTCTTCTGGGAGGCATTGGCCCCTCGGATTGGTTTTAGGGCTTGCCTAAGGCTATGCCCTGGATTCTTCTGGGAGCAATTGGCCCCCCTTTTCTTATTAGGGGGGATTAAGGGGTTGAGGGCATTGGGGCTCTCTCTTTCTTCTTAGGCATTGTGTCTTCAACCCCATACCACCCCTCAGCCCTTTAGGGTTACCCTAAAGGGGTTAGGGCTATGCCCCAAGGGCTGAACCCTGCCCTAGGGGCATTGGCCCCTTTCTTATTAGGGGGGGGATATAAAGGGGTGAATCTATAGAGCACTTGCAAACACTCTCTCCAAGGCCCCTTAATAAAAAAGAAATAAAAAAGGGGGCCTATAGCTTTAAGCTATAAGAGAGACCTCCAGGACTGGCTCCAGGAGAATCCTAGGGTCAATCAAACACTCTCTCAAATATGGTCACAAAAATGGGGATCACCCTCCCAGAAAAATGCCCTACGGGCAGAGTGGGCCCCTTTAGGGCAGGGGGGGTGATAGATTTTGTGTAACCAGATTTACCCTAGGATTCAGGGCTCGGCCTAACCCCTTTATAAATGGAGGGTAACCCTTCCATTTATAAAGGGCTAAGGGGCCTTGGAGAGAGTGTTTGCAAAGTGCTCTCTCTAAATCAAACACTCTCTCAAATATGGTCACAAAAAATCATAGATTTTGTGTAACCATCAAGTGCTCTCTCCTAATCAAGGCCCCTTAGGGCCGAACCCCAAAGGGGCCTTGATTAGGAGAGAGCACTTGATGGTTACACAAAAATCTACCACCTGGCCCTAAAAGGCTTCGCCTTACCAAGGGGGGCCCATTTTTGTGACCATATTTGCCCCTAGGATTCTTCTGGGTGGGCCCCTAAAGGGGCCCACTCGGCCCTTAGGGCCTTAGGGTTCGCCCTTAGGGGCCTTAGGGCTCGGCCCTAGGGGGCCTTGAAGCCAATGCCCTACGGGCATAGCTCTCCCAGAAGAATCCAGGGCATAGCCCTTGAGAGAGTGTTTGGGGGAGCGCGCAAAAATTTAGACATATTTAACCCCCCTTCATCTCAACTCCTTTACCCCAGGGGGGTTAGGGGTGGGCCCAGGTGTTTAGAGTATGGCCCCAAGAATAACCCTAAGGGTTATTCTTGGGGCCATACCGGGGGTAATATTTATAATCAAAACTAAAAAATTAGCTATAAACTCAAAACTGAGATATAAGATACATTAGTTCTCTATTTCAAATAATTAAATAAACTATTATATAATTTAAAATTTTAGAAAAAAAAAGAAGTTTTTAGAGAATGTTCGGCCACCCAATTGAGACTCGCTTATAAGTATAAGGGGGGTACTTATAAAGTAAAGCTACTATATATGGTTGGCCCTTGGGTCAAATAAAGCGGGTAAAGGTTTAGCTTGAAGACTCAAACCATCACTATTGCGGATTATATTTAGAGGATTAATTCTGTAAGGTCACCCATATAAAGGGCTACCCCCTTACTTATATCGGTTATAGCTTTAGTTGGTTCTGTGTTATGGTCTTTGCCCATAACACAGAACCAAAGTTACACATACACGGGCTACCCTTATTTTAAAGGGGGTTATTCTATGGCTAAAACTGTAGCGGACTCTTCTAGCTACTAAACACTCTCTTTAAATATGGTCTTTTTAAAAACCCTTACGGGCTATGCCCGTTAAGGGCATTGACTTGGCGAGAACTCCCCAAGTGCTCTCTCCTAGCCCCTGTCTTCACCCCCTCAAAGGCTATGCCTTAAGGCTATGCCTTTAGGCATTGGCCTAACCCCTTTAGGAAACCCAAAGGGCTGGGGGTGAAGGGAAAAATATGGTCACAAACAGGGCCCTGCCCTCCGAAGGACAGAAGTTTGTGGCCATATTTGAGAGAGAGTGTTTGGTATTTAAAGAGGCGCAAACATTTAGACCAACCAAAGGTTAACCCCCCTCCCAGGGGTGGCCCCCTCCCAGGGGTGGCCCCCTCCCCAGGGTGGCCCCCTCCCAGGGGTGGCCCCCTCCAGGGGTGGCCCCTCCAGGGGTGCCCTCCCAGGGGTGGCCCCCTCCCAGGGGTGGCCCCCTCCCAGGGGTGGCCCCCTCCCAGGGGTGGCCCCCTCCCAGGGGTGGGCCCCCTCCCAGGGGTGGCCCCCTCCCAGGGGTGGCCCCCTCCCAGGGGTGCCCCCCGGGGGGCGAGCACTTTAATAAGAATCGTTTTTAATTCTAATTTATTAACCCCCCTTAACCCCAGGGGGTTAGGGAGGGGTTGATAGAATAGATTATATTGAATAAAAATGTAGAAAGAAGCTAGAATATTCTTAAAAATCGAAATAAAAAATACCAGAATTGAAATAATTGAATTAGAAGTCACTTTTTTTTGGGGTCTTTAAAAAATACCCTTACTTTCAAACACTCTCTCAAATATGGTCACAAAAATGGGATCACCCCCTTACCAGGGGTGATCCCCATTTTTGTGACCATATTTTCCCCTTCACCCCTTTATCCCCCCCCCGTTTCTTATTAGGGGGGGGGTGGTATGGGGTGAAGACAGGGTTCGGCCCCTAAGGGCCTAGGAGAGAGCACTTGAAGGCGGGCCAATGCCCTTATTTTTTTAGGGAAAAAGATCCCTCCCTATCAAGAGAACCAGCGCGGGGCCTCCCTAACCTTTTAGGGTAACCCTAACCGGGGGGCCTCCCTCTAACCCATAACAACCCCCTTTCTTATTAGGGGGGG
Organism: Microglena sp. YARC; assembly: GCA_022414725.1. Classification (NCBI taxonomy): domain Eukaryota; kingdom Viridiplantae; phylum Chlorophyta; class Chlorophyceae; order Chlamydomonadales; family Chlamydomonadaceae; genus Microglena; species Microglena sp. YARC. Next base: position 31,232 of record JAJSRW010002057.1, read on the forward strand.
GGATAGGGGTAAAGGGCCAATGCCTTTAGGGCAGGGTTCAGCCCTTGACCCCACTTTAAGGGTTACCCTAAAGGTTGAGGGAGAGCCCGCCTTAAAGTAAGGGTCTACAACTTGCCCTAAAAGAAATAAGGACATTGGGGGGTAAGTTTATAGCTATAACCAACACCAGCAAAAACAGATACAAAATTATAGCTAAAGGCTATGCAGAGATATCAGCGGCAGGGGACTCTTTAAAGTGCTCTCTCAAATATTGGTCAGACACAAATGGCCCACCCCCCTAATAAAATAAGGAACACCCGTAATGAAATAAGGGACGGGGGGTGAGATGAGCCATGGCGGTCTATGGGCCCATTTTTGTGCCATTATAGCCAATCAAGTGCTCTCTCCTAATCAAGGCCGCTTTAGCCCTTTTAGGGTTAACTAAAGGGGCAATCGCCCATAGGGCATAGCCCTTACCCCTTGGGGTTGAGGTGTAGGCCGAGCCCCAAGAGGGGAATCTTGGTCTAAAAGCTTTGCAATGCCCTTACACCCCCCTGGGGAGTAAAGGGTCTTTCTTTTTAGATACCATATTTTACCTAGATTTCAGGGCTCGGCCTAAGAGGCCTTGTAAACTACGCTCTCAAAATATGGTCACAAAAATGGGCGATACCCCAATGCCCTAATGCCTCTAGAGGGCATTAAGGGGCTATTAGGTGATCCCATTTTTGTGACCATATTTCCCCTTCGGGCGCTCGGCCCTAAGGGGCCTTGATTGGGAGAGAGCACTTAGAGAGAGTAGCACTTGCAACACTCTCTCCAAGGCCTTAGGGCCGAGCCCTGAATCCTAGGTAATATGGTCTCTAAAAAAACCCTTAAGGGCTTTTTAGACCATCTTTGAGAGAGTGTTGGTGTTTAGAAGTATAGCTAAAGCTATGCATAAATTAAAACCGTTTTACGGGCTTTCATTATAGGCAAAGCCCCATACTATACCACCACCCCTAATAAATCCATAGATACGTAAAACTCTTAAATAAAAATATTTGTATGGGGCTATTTTATCTTGTCTTGGACCCCCCCCGGGCGGGGTTCCAAAACGGGCCCGACCCACCCTTAAGGCAATGGGGGGGTAAATGAATAGCTATAAAGAAAAGACTCAGGGTAAAAAAAAAAATTCAGGTAAAATAAAAAATAATATCCAAATATTATGTATTAACAAGTTCAATAACGGGGCATTAATTTAGCATGGCCACCGGGTCCACGCCTAGAGGGTTAATTTTAAAAGGTGGTGCTTTAGAACTAAAAAAATCGATTGGGGTATGTATGGTCTTTAAGGGGGGTTAATAGCCTTTTAAAAGCCAATACCCCTAATAAGTCGAGTTTTACTTAGATTCAACTCAAGCCGGAATTAGATCCATTTATTTTGGGACCGACAACCCTAGGCTATTGGGGGGGGGACCATTTCTTCATGTCCCGGCTTCAGGGGGTCAATATACGTTGGTTCCTAACAAAATAAGATCATCCGAGTGTTTTGCTGTAGGATTACAGTTGCAACATAGGAAAGCTGGGACGGATAGAGTTATTCAAAATTAAAGATGCTCCCTAGGAAAAGCCGATAAATAAATTCAGACGCCCCCTACCTTTAGCACCGCGTACCTAAACGGGTTCTAACGCACAGGAATCACTATGGGCTTTTAAACCTTTTTAAAAGGGGGTTTCCCAAGGCCTTTAGGGTTACCCCTACACAAGGGGGCAACTCATTCACCGGGCGGCCTTGCAATCTTTAAATGGGGTTCAACCTACTTATCAAATAAGGGCTATGCCCCGTATCTAAAGGCATAGGCCTAACACCCCTTTAATGGAGGCGTACCCTTTCCTTTTAAAGGGCTGGGTTAAAAACAACCATCCTTTAAATTGGGGCCCCTTATTTTAACGAGGGGGGTTAAATATGCGGAGTTACAGAAACTTTTAAAGGGTAACTAAGAGGCTTTAAAAAGGGCCCTAATTGTAAGTGTACTAAAGCAGAGCGCCAACTAAATAGATTTATGTTATCGGATAAAAATAACTCACTCTTTCGTGAGAATTATTTATACCGTTGAAAATTTTTTAATATTGGATAAAACATTAATAACCCCTATTAACAAAGATTCAAAGGGGCCGATAACCCTAGGGTTAAAATAAGAAAGTCTCGTTTAATAGGTTCTAAACACGACCCCTAACCCTTTATAATGGAGGGTAACCTTCCTTATATAAGGGCTGGGGGTGCCTGTATGGGGTTCCCCATACACAGATTAACTTAGAATGGACCCTAAAAAAAAGAACTAAAATTGGATAAACATCAAGGGCCTTTATTAAAAGAAGCATCCTTTCTTAATAAGGGACCCCTCTTTTTAAAGACCCCCTTTAGTGAACCACTGACTTACCAGGGGGATTATTCAACCCCAGCGAAAGAGAAGCTGGGGTTCAATTCAACGTTAATCTTGTCAACCAGCGTCCCCACCGGGGTTATTAACCCCTTAGTTACCCCCCTAATAACAGGGGGGGTTGGTATGGGCGTTAGAGCATACCGGCGTATAGACTTATATTTGATCGTCGTGAAGAAGAAGGGCTTCGACGAATGGCCTTGAAAGGGCTTGACGAATGGCTTTCCTTCTCTCGGGGGGCATGAGAAACAATAAAACAATTAACCCCGCAAAGCTGGAGTTTAAAAGCCTGGGGTTTATGGATCTGCGCCCATGCCCTTACCAACCCTCCTTTATCCAGGGCAAGCCAT
>JAJSRW010001115.1:0-32500 GCA_022414725.1 Microglena sp. YARC
AGACATCACATAGACCAGCCCGCTGCGTACTAGCACTACATACACACTCTCTCCCTAGCCTTTACCAGCAATCATGTTGTTACAGGTCGGTCCTGGCCCCCCTGTACTGCCTCCGCCTCCATGCCACACGCCGTGAATTGGATGACCTGAAGCTCAACCTACCCCTCTCCCAACATCTATGCCATGACTATCGCAAGACCCTTAGCCCCTGGCGACTAGCACTCATACCCACACTCCTCTCCCCTACTTTACCAGCACATCATGTTGCTACAGTGCGTCCTAGGCCCCCCTGTTTTACTGACCTTCCACCTCCTAATGCCACACGCATGGATGACCTGAACTCAACCTCCTCCCCCAAACCATCATGCCCATGATCATCGCAAAGACCTAGCCCACTGCAATCAGCACTCATACACAACCTCCTCTCCCTCTTACCAGCAACATTGTAAGGTGCGTCTCTGGTCCTCCCCTTACTGCCTCCGACCCTCATGGCCACATGCGTCATGGCATGAACCTGCACTCAAATACTCTCCTCCCCCGCTGCTCATAGATGGCCATAATGATTCCATGGCTGGTCCCCTCCTCCCGCCGCCAGCCGATTCCCCTCATCGCTATTGAGGATTCCTCTCATCCTCCGCTCTACCTACATAAACCATCGGGATGGGTGTACGCTACTGCCCTCGACTGAATTGCACCGCCTACGCTCCGCTCCACCCACCAGCCTCATGGCAATGCGGTCGTACGCAATTGCTGCACGATGCACCGCCTCACGCATCGTCCCCCACCACCCTCATCTGGCGCCATGGGTGACGCATGCTGACTGCATTGCTCCGACCACGTCTCTCCCCCCAACCACCTCATGGGATCAAACTGGGGACTCATTGCCTGACTATCTGCTGCTTCCTCAAACGCTCCTCGTCCCCACCAGCCTCATTGGGACAATATGGGTGACACCGATGCAAGACTGATGCTCCGCGCATCTTCAAGTCTCACCACCCACCTCCCCTGCCCATGCAAGGTCCAGCTAGCCTGTCGCAGGTGTGAATCCGAGCGCAAAGGCTGAGAACGAGACCAGCCAGGTTGCCACAACAGGACCTACTCGAGCGGCGATTCAGATTTTATTCTTCTTCGATTAACTTCTTTGAGCCATGTATAGGTAAGCCACAAGTCCAACATAGGGCTGGCGTATCTCCTTCTCGCTCGCTCGCCTTGATATATATGGCTTCAAGTCAGCCTGACCCAGTTGCAATACTTCTAAATGATTTACAAATTTCCAATCTTAGTTATAATTATGGTGCACATCAAGTGCTGAGCATTGATAATTGATGGGAAGCCTGCTCAGTGTTGGTCGCTGAACTCTGTTCCTGGTGACATGCTGCACTGTGTTACTTGCTATGTGTCGATGCTGAATGTCTCTATAATTTAATGTCTACTGCTCTACACTCGCCTTGCTGCTTGACACTGTTATCGTTGAAGCGATCCCACTAGTTTTACTTACTGCTTGTACTTGCTTGTAATGATAGTCACGAGCTATACTCGTTGTGCTTGCAGTGCGTGGTATGTCTATCCGGACCAAGGATGCCCAGGAGGTTCCAGGGACGTTGCCCCACACACAGAGTGTCACTGTTCGAAGTTACATAATTTGCCAGGAGACACTGCCCAAAACAATTTGGCGGCACTGCCTAATAAATATGTATTTAAGTCACTTTGAATTGCTCTGCAGGATAGAGCCTTGTATAGGTCTGGAAAGCGTCTATGGTATTAGCTCTGCATAGCCAGAACACCAATAGTATTGTGAGTGTGTGTTAGTTCTTTATTAAAGGATTTTATTGGCCCAGCCCAGCGACGGTTGAGGATCCCTTGTCAACTAGGCACATTCTCGGAATTTAGTCATGAGGATCACCTAGAGTTCTTCAACCCGCACGTTGCTGGTACAGCTATGCAGTTACAGGCTAGGCACCGCAGCACGGCAGACAAATAGAGTAGACCAACCTACAGAATAGCCCGCGTTGTTAGCTGGAAGTTAAACCGGGCGCACGCGCTGGTTTGGAGGGGGTACTAGCAAAGTCCGAAGCTAGCCAGGAGGTGCCCGGCTTTTCCACTTAGTTACAGCTCGGCGAGCCAGATTGGTGCGGTCTGAGAACAGACCGGTCAGCCTGTTGGAACAAGCTATTGAACGGAGGCCAGCCTAGTTTGAAGGTGGTACATCAGGGGGAAGTTAGCAGGAGCGCGCAATTCGGTACGTCGCTAGCAAAGAAAGGTAAGGGATCGAACTTCCTTTAGGAAGCCGCTGTATAGTTGTCGGCAGCAGATGGCTCAGTTAAACCTATTTTTGGGGGAGCGGCTGGTTTGAAGGCTAGGCTGATGGCTGCTGAGGAGGCCGTTTTAAAAATTCGTAGCTAGTGCTAACAGTTAGAATTGCAAGTGCCATATTCAAGGGGCGCTGTCAACTGCAAGGAGTTTCCCTTTGTGCAACATTCTAGCCAACGAAAGCGACTCGCTCAGCGCGACGGCAAAGTTGGGCCGTCTACGAGGCCCGGCCGCAAGTTAGGCCGCCGCACGTCTTGGCACGGGTGCTAGGCTCCACCGGCATTCCACTGTGTATCCAGCTGTGATACGGAGTGCTGACTGAATTACAGCTGACTTGGGCCCCCCTTGCCCCCGCCCGCCCCCTCCCCCCCGCCCTGCCTAAGCCTTCCCTCCGCTGTACTCCGAGCATTGTTTTACGCATCTTTCCAAGCTCTCGCTCTCAGCGACAGCATACAACCGACTTCTTGCTCCTTGCGCGTTGCACGCTCTATACAATCCACTCCTTCTCCCCGCGCATCTGCCCTCTCTTCCGAGCAAGAGACTTGCCCATAATTCCCTAAACTCTTGAAGCGAATACAACTCAAAAGTCTCTAGCGCACCCGATCTTCACTCCCTCGCCTGTTGTCATCTCTTGCGGTAGTCACCGTAAAATATTCCTTACACGCATCCTGTCCTTCTGGTTACGCACCCAAGATTTCTCCAACGCACTTATACCTTGCCAGCTCATATGCATTCTTCGCGCTCAGGCATTCACACTGCAGGCACTCTCTAGACAAGGCAGTTTTCTCTTTACCCTCGACTTGCCTCTAGCTACTAGAGCACCTGCATTCCCTCTCTTAACTTTTCAAGCCACCAGCACTGACACAGTGGCACCCTTCGCCTGCATCAAGCCTCACTAAAAGCAGCTGTCGCGTCGCGATCTAAAACCTCGTCGCCATGGAGGCTCAGAGAATTCCAGGAGGGGACTGAGTGTGTCGGATTTTGGAAACCTAGTACCAGAGTCCATTCTGTTCCCTGGCAGGAGAGAGAGCAGCTTTGTGTTTTTTACTTCATTCAACCGCTTATGTCCCCAGCTCAATCTTCGACACCTCTTGTTGTCCAAGCTGCCAGTTCCTGATGCCTGCATCACGTGCCATGCTGTCCAGTGAGGGAGAGGCAGAGCCCAAGAAGCTAGGCTCCCTCTTTGAACAAAAGCCTGGGAACGAGGACCCAGCGGATCTGCCGACGTTGATCAGAGGTTGTGCGAGAGACGCATCCTCACAATCCTGACGTACTTCAATCATGGCAGCCTTCATTACCCTGTCCAAAAACCCAGCAGCACTACAAACAGACTTGCGCCCCCCACTCCCTCAAAAAGGGGTGGCCTCGCCCTCAGCCCCTGCGACACCCCCCCCTCCACAGGCAACCTGCACATTGATTGACGAGGGGGGAACGGAGCGGTTGTCCAGGGGAGGTGGGCGAGGCCCCCCTCCACCTCAATGCAGAGTCAAGCTCATGGACTTTGCACGTTCCAACTATCTCTGCAGCGCTGGGACAACGATTGCCGGTCCGTGGCCGTTCCCATCTGAACATCAACAAAGGCCCCCTACAGCGCTCACAGGATAGGCACACAGCAAATGTGATTATTGCATTTGGCAGCTTGAGATTTTTATTATGGAATTGGTGATTTCTGATAATCGGACTTCATATAGATTACAGGAAGAAGTGAGGGTGGGTAAGGACTGCTATGCATTATTATGGCTATGCGCATGGCATTTCTAGCCAGCTTTCATATCCTGCATGCATGGCAGACTACAGCCACGCTGATCTAGCCAGCTCCATTCGCCAGCCATGGTCAGCACGACCTTCTACTCTTTGGGTGCCGAGGTCATGCTCAGGGCTTTAGACACTCTAGCTAGCTTACTGCTTTTGCCTAGCATCAGGAAAAGAAGCTGCTACGTGGAAGCTCAAAAAGAAGTACACAGTGGTAAGGTGGGGGGTGAGGTGCAGCGAGGCGGAGCCACATGGGAAGCGTACTTTTTAGTATATAGTATCTGCATTGGTGGTTGGCCCCAGTGAAAAGCGGGCTGCGCTCCCCGGTCAACCTCACGAACCTCGGAAACAAGGCGCACCAATTATTTATTATCTCGCCATGGCCAACCATTCCCACCACAATGTGATATCTAATGAAAGCCATCTCATAGTAATCTAGCATGCATCAATTTTATTTTTCAGTATCTTGCAAGTGGGTTTTTTTCTAGCTTTACGGTTGGTAGGCACTCTCCTACCAGCGAGACAACATTATTTATTGCTTTTAGGGCCATCTGGGCAAACCATTTTTTTATTTGCGGCAAAACGGGTCAAATAGGTAAGCGACCGCTTGTATAACTAATAGCAGGAAACACAATCCCTGGCATGCATGTACAATTGGCACTCAGTGTGATCAATGATTGTTGCTTTTATGCATAACCATGCACGGTCCATGGCTACCTACTACAGCCCTGCACTGTGTTTTTTACCCACTTTTTTCTTGCACTTCTAAGCCCTTTTTAGCTTCTGCACCTATCTGCACTTTTGTTTGCCCTCCCCCCCGCCCTTTTTTCTTCTTCTGCATTCCTATCTGCACGTTGTATGCCCTTTTTTGCTTCCAGCATATGCAGCTATCCTGCACTTTTGCTGACACCTGTGTCAGTTTTTCTGCAGTGCAACAACGTTCACAAATTGAGGCGACTCGGTGTGACTCCAGCTGGCGACGCGCTGCCCCCAAACAAACCCACGAGAACGCGCGCAAAGGGTGGAGCCACATGAGGCGAATTCAGGGTGCGCTAGTTCATGGCTAGTTCGGCGTCCGGCACATGCCAAGAATCCACATTAGAATAACAGGTGCTCACCTGGCTCAACTTCCAAAATGGTGGAGGCAACTGGTGCCAAGAGCCTCCATGACCACCACGATCTGCGATTAGTTTTTGATCCCTAAGCGTGGAGTATCGCGGGGGCGATCCCACTGAGTACAGCCCAGACACAACAGGGTTGTGTAGTCAAACGGAACAGTACGCACCTAAAATCCGTACCGTACTCGTTTTTCCTTCCTGCAAAAATTCGACATACGCGTCCGGTTGCCGTACTCACGAAACATACTTGCATAGTCAGTTTCCTGATACAAAGTGGCATGAGACTTTTTTGATGAGCTTCCGAAATTTTGTTGGCAAGAATCAGTAGACCAATGAAAAAGCCAGCAGGAATGCGCCTTCAAACTACACTGATCTTAGGCATTTGAAACCGACGAGGTCAATAGTAGGCAAGGACAACACAAGACGTGTAATTAGGGTCAGGAATGTTCTGATACTAAAAAACGTACACCGTACTCAAACCGTACTCACTTCTAAAACCCGTTACCGTCTTTCCGTACCCGCGATCCGTACTACACAACCCTGCTGCTGACACATAGCGTCACCATACAGCGACGGAATGGCCATGCGTGGCCACAGAAAAAAACATTGCAACCCTCATGTCAGCAGCCAGTGGCCGTTTTCGCCCACTGTAGGGTTGCCAGAGCAGCTATACAAACAGCATGTGTTATGTGTCAACATATTGTTACCTAGCCGTTGACTTACTTGTCTTGCCTTGCCTGTCTGTGCGCGTTCTGCCCTTGCTTGGCCTTGCTTCGCCTGCCTTGCCTGCTGCATTGCTTGCCTTGCTTTGCTGCCCTTGCCTGTGCCTTGTCCTCTTGCCTTTTGACTGCTTGCCTTGCCTTACCTTGTCTTGCCTTGTCTTGCCTTGCCTTAGCCCTTGCTTGCCTTACCTTGTACTGTGCTTGCCTTGCCTGTGCTTGCTTGTCTTGCCTTGACAAACCTCCTAAGCATTACTAGTTTATATTGCATCATCTGTCTGCATCTATGATTAGTTGCATGACCCGCGCAACCATGCCATAGCTTTAGGGGCCAACATATCATATATTAATGAAGAAGAAGAAAAAGGCGAATTATATATCATACAAATTTGCATCATATGATATTGTATAATAAATGGTAATTTGGACAGAGTCAGACTACCGGCATCATGCAGTTAGCATGTGGATATTATATTGCCGTTTCCCGTGCATAGCATTACATTTCTGCTACTTGCAGCAAGCTTCTAGGCAGCTCCCCCCTTGCTTGCCATTCAGCTAAACGCTAACGCGACCTAGCTGCACCTTGGAGCTGACATCAGCTATCATCCAGAAGTGGCTAAAATCTGTGAGGTGTAGCGCAGTGGCTGGATTGAGGAAGCCTGCCCAGAAGCTACTGATTATAACAAAGTCCGAAAAAAAAGAAAAAACCTTACAGCCATGCCCAACCCAAACGCCACCCCCATTGACTATTACCATATGTAATCAATTCCATCCATCAAAAAAGAATCCAATCAATCCTAATCCAACCTCCAACCATTGCCCAAGCCACGTTGCCCATTGAATATATAACCATCGTAATCAAATTCCATTAAAATTAGATTAGGTTAACCATCCCAAAACCCGACAGTCGACCCATTGATATATCATGTACCAATTTCCATTTAGATTGAATTAAATCCGTACAACCATGCCCAACCGACGTCGTCCACTGTTATTATAACCATGTAATCAATTTCATTAAAATTAGATTATTTTTAAAAACCATGCCCAACCCGACATCGCCCATTGACTATACCATCAAGTAACCAATTCCATTACATTAAATAAAATAAAATTCAACCGTATGCCCCGACGTCGCCCATTTTCAGCTCTGCAGCCGCCTCCGCCATTACAAAACTGACTGGGGGTTGGTTAGAGCATATTATTGCCTTGTCTTGCCTGCTTTACCTTTTCTTGTCTCTTGTCTTGTCTTGTCTTGTCTTGTCTTGTCTTAATACTTTTCTTGACTTGCCTTGTGTAGCCTCCGCAGCTCTCAGAGCAGCTGTACACATGCACGTGTATGCTCATATCATATTGTTGCCATTGTCATGCCGTGGCGTGTCTTGCCTGCTTTGCCTTGTCTTGGTCTTGCCTTGCAATTCAACTCAATTCAAACCATGCCCAACCTGACGTCGCCCACTTGCAGCTCCGCAGCCGCCTCCGCCCATCGCCAAAACTGCTGGGAGTGGTCAGACCAAGCTAGGGCAAACATCCAGAAGAATACAAACCTCGGCTGGAAACAGCTTTCGCTCAGCCGGTCCTCCTGGTGTTCCGATCGCAGAGTGGGCAGGCCTTGAGCGCTGACCTGGCCAGTTTGGGGGGGGGGGGGCTGCAGCCAGTACCTGGAAGCTACTGAGCAGTTTCTCAACATCTTACAACACGGTGAGTGTCTGAATAGTGGCTTAGCTTGAATTCATATCTTTTATACAGTTGTAGATTCTCGAGGGGGGGGCAAGAGATAAGCTTGCCGTACCGCTCCTTCGCTTAAAATAGAGCTTATCCTCCTAACTACAAAAAACAGTTTTTTGTTTTGAGCCAAAAAAATAAAGTTGTACAAAAGTAGAGGGGTCCAAGGTTTCTTTTTTCACCCAAAGCGGCCCAAATCTGAACTTCGCAATAAATCACATTTGGGCAACCCCATGAAAGATGTAAGAGCATAACTGGAATGGGCAAGGAGAGATCTTTCAAATGACCCCCATTTTAGGGGGGTAGGGTGCGGGTAACTAGGGTAAGCAGGTTTAGGAGGCGGTGGGGGATAAAAAAAATTTGTTCCCAACTTTATTTTTCCCCTCCTTTTGTTATGAAACTTCCACAATTTCCAACTCCCATCTGAATCGGACACCATATCGAAGGAAGCCGGTCCGAAATCTGTCTCTCTTGCCCCCCCCTCCCCCCCCCCCCCCCCCCCCCCCATGTGTAGATTTATTTATATTCATACCTGTTTGTACTATTATTTGTTTTATTTCCGGCTACATTTCATTATTTTGTCATTGTTAATTCATTATTTTATAGCTTTTATATTTATTTGTATCTGAACCTGTTTGTACTATTATTTGCTTTAATTCCGGCAATATTTCATTGACCTGCAATCCAAGGGGGCAAAAGACTACCCAGAGGCTTGGTACTGGACAGGTATTTTTGTCCAGTTCAGAAAGTGGGGTTTCTTATAGCTTTATGTGTTTAGGCCTCCATATAGCTTTATGTGCTTAGGCCTCCAGGGACAGTGTCTTTACAGGGCCTGAGGGCTTATATGGAGGCCTAAACACCCCAAATTCTTATAGCTTTATGTGTTTAGGCCTCCTCCAGGGACAGTGTCTTTACAGCTTTTAAGGGCCATTTAGGGCCATAGATTTGGGTTCTTTGTAGTGGCAATTGGGGCCAAAACGTGGTCAACAAGTAGCGAAAACTATATATATTATATATATATATATAGGAAATCAAATCTCTGGTTACACCACCCAAAAAAAACGATTTGGATTTATACATGTCGGACATTTAATCACCGCACACTACCTAAACACTGATTTGGCTTTTATGCATGTCAGACAATTAATTGCCGTACACCACCCAACCACTGATTTGGTCAGTGCGTGGTGTTTGCGTCATGGTGGCGGTGCTGGTGCTGGTTGGTTATATAGTCACCGTACACCCCCCTACCACTGCAGGAGCTTCGAGTGTGGTGTGAGTCCCTAGCCCCACCACAGATGTTTGGCTTCGGAGCCAAGGCGTCCACTATGCTGGGGCACTACCACAAGCTGGGTGTACTGCTTGACAGCCTGGACACCATCCGGCGGCTGCATGCCGCCATCGCCAGCTCAGCGCACCCCCTGCAGGGCTACCAGCCTCGGCGGCTGCATGAGCTGGCAGAGCGTGGGCAGAGGGAGAGCTCGAGGATGAGAGACGAAGTGGAGGTGCGTCGCCCTAGTCTGCTTGTGTGTGTTGAGGGGGGGGGGGGGGGGGGGGGGGGCTATGGGGGGGGCTGCACCACAGCCAAAACCCTGATACGGGGATGGCCGGGAGGAGGGTACATCCACTCCTCTCGACTCTAAATTTGATGTAGGATGAATATTTATATGTATATCAAGGTGTGACTATGCTGAAAAGTTTCGAGAGGAGTGGACCAAACCCTCATCTAGGACCCCAAACATAGACAAAAAAAGGGGGGCACTTTATTTTTGCAGGAAAAATATTTTTTTACTTTTACCAAGTTCGGTCGACAATTCGACTCAGAATTGGAAATGGCGAATAACAAAGTTTTGCTTACTGTGGGAGGCCCAAATGGCCTAGAAAAGAGCCCGAAATGGATTGTAAATGCAGGATGTGGCTTGTAAAATGCCTTGAATATCTCCTAGACAGCTTTTTATGACATGTTACAGATCTGTGGGCCCATTGAGGTATTGCCACAATGGTCCTACGGGGCCTAAACCTGGTTTATGAGACCTGAATAAGGATTTTGGCCCTAAATGGCCCAAAATGGCGTGAATGGACTCAAAACACAGTTTTTGCCTCTATGACGCACAGATCTAACCTGGTAGTGTTTTTAAATGCATATTACTAAAATATTGCCCAAATTTGGAAGACATTCTGACAAACAATCACAAATCTCCCCTTCGGTTTTCAGATATAGCGGCCGTCTTTATCCCCCCCAAAATACAGCAAAAAGCTTGAAGCCGCAACTATTTTGCGACCAGCTCCTCGGCCACTTGGCAGACCAATGCCCCATACATATATGAGTACCATGTGATGCCTCTTGGGAGTGTTTATTACAAATGAGGCGCACAATACACTGATTTCATGCTCTTAGACACCCATGTTGCCCACCAAGATCAAGCTATACGGTTTGGGCCAGGATTGTTTTTTGAAGGCTTAGATACCTCCGTTAGGTGCATCCCATAAAGCTGTCAAAAAATTGGGCCGATCGGGCCATGCAGTTTTGAGATACAACAGGCAGAGCCAGGACAGTCATAAGTACGAACACATACGCCACATTGGCTCGCGCCAAGGTTCAAGGTTGGCAGTTGTGGTACAAGGTCGGTTCCTAGCTCCGAAACTCGGCGAAAACAGGTCCTGACAGTGGACCAACATGCTTCAGATAGGTCTTATGGATAGTCGCAGCGCGAAATTAGGCCTCGCATCACTACGAATTCCACCGCAAGGGGGGATTCGTTCTTTCCCCAAGTGCTGGATCTTCGTCTCCTAGCAGTGGCAAGCGGCTAGCAGCCATCAGAATAACTTAATATCACGCTTTTAGATAACTGCGCGCCATGGAGCTCCTCGAAGCGCGCAGTGGAGCTCCTTGTCGAAGTCTGTTTTTAGGCCCCCCTAGGGCCCAACACGTTCAGAGAGAAAACTTGCGATCGATAGGAGAATTGAATCCATTTTATGCATAAGGTGTCCAATTAACAATTATGTGCGCGTTTAGATGATTGCGATCGATGCGCATAAGTGACCTCAGCATAGTCACGGGTTTTCGAGACGGGCCGTGCCCTAGCCATCCCCATGGGGGGGGGGGGGGGGGGGGGGGGGGGGGATACCAGACCAGGCAGTCGTATGAGCTGGCAGAGCGTGGGCAGAGGGAGAGCTCGAGGATGAGAGACGAAGTGCAGGGGTGTGGCTGTAGTCTGCTTGTGTGGTGGTGTGTGTGTTGAGGGGGGGGGGGGGGGGGGGGGGGGGGGGGGGGTATCAGGCCTGGCAGTTGAATGAGCTGGCAGAGCATGGGCTGAGGGAAAGCCCCTCAACCTCACGCCTTGTAACATACCTTGTAGACAGCATTGTAGAAAGCCTTCTAATAAGCCTTGGGTGTTTTTGTGGGTGTGGGTTTGCATGTGTGGGTGTGGGTTTGCATGTGTGGGTGTGGGTTTGCATGTGTGGGTGTGGGTTTGCATGTGTGGGTGTGGGTTTGCACGTGTGAGTGTACTGGGTGCTTGCGTGGGTGTGGGTTTGCATGTGTGGGTGTGGGTTTGCACGTGTGAGTGTACTGGGTGCTTGCGTGGGTGTGTGTTGGAAGTGTGAGTGTATGGGGTGTTTGAGTGTGTAGGGTGTTCGTGTGGGTTTGTGTGTATTGGGTGGTTGTGTGGGTTTGTGTTTGCATGTGTTGGATGTTTGGGTGAGTGTGTGTGTTGGGTGGTTGTGTTGAGTGGTTCTGTGTGTTGGGTGGTTGTGTTGAGTGGTTGTGTGTGTTGGGTGGTTGTGTTGGGTGTTAGTTTGTGTGTATTGGGTGGTTGGTTGTGTGGGTATGGTTTTGCGTGTGTTGGGTGGTTGTGTGGGTGTGGATTTCTGTGTGTTTGGTGTTGTGTGTGTTGGATGGTTGTGTCTGTGTGTGTGTGTGTTGGGTGTTTCTGTGGGTGGGTGTGTTGGGTGTTAGTGTGGGTATGGGTTTGCGTGTGTTGGTTGTTTTTGTGTGTGCGTGTGTTGGGTGTTAGTGTGAGTATGGGTTTGTGTGTGTTGGGTTTGTGTATGTTGGTTGTTTTTGAGTGTGCGCGTGTTGTGTGTTTGTGTGGGTATGGTTTTGCGTGTGTTGGGTGTTAAAATGTGTTGGATGTTTGTGTTGGGTGTTTGTGTGGGTATGGGTTTGCGTATGTTGGGGGGGGGGGGGGGGGGGGGGGGGTTGTGCGGGTATGGGTTTGAGTGTGTTGGGGGTGAGTGCGGGTTTGCGTATGTTGGGTGTGTGTGCGGGTATGGGTTTGCTTATGTTGGGTGGTTGTGCGGGTATGGTTTGAGTGTGTTGGGGGGGGTGCGGGTTTGCTTATGTTGGGGGGGGTGCGGGTATGGGTTTGCGTATGTTGGGTGGTTGTGCGGGTATGGGTTTGAGTGTGTTGGGGGGGTGTGCGGGTTTGCGTATGTTGGGGGGGGGGGTGGGTGTGGGGTTTGCGTATGTTGGGGGGGGGTGCGGGTATGGGTTCGCGTTGTGTTGGGTGGTTGTGTGTATGTGATGGATGTTTGTGAGGCTCCTTGGCTTGCACATTTTCGAATTTCTTATTGCTCCTCCCTGATCCCGTTTCGATGGATGGTTTACTGGTTGACCATTCGTCTGGACGAAGCGGTTGCGGGGTTTGAATCCCGCCGGATGAGCCTGAGCGCTTGCGGTCGCTGTCAACCGCTATGGTAGCTACGTCCAGGTCAGGTAGCCGCCCGTTCTCTACCTCCAAAGCACTGGCTCCCTTTATACCACGCCCCACCAGGCGTTCTCATTACTTTTTAATGGACACTCCAACAGCTGCTCTTTCGAAGGTGAAATGTAATGTAATATTTAGGACGGCCGTTGGTGGTTGGCTCCAGTGAAAGCAAACGGGTTGGCTCCCTCAACCTCACGCCTTTTAATAAGGCGTCCTATTTATGTTTTTGTTCTGCCCAGCCCATTGGCGGTTGGCCCCAGTGAAAACAATCGGGCTGGCTCCCTCAACCACGCCCCACCATGCGTTCTCATTACTATTTTTTCTCCTCCCATTTGCAAGTGTTGCTGCAGGCACAAGAGGCAAGGGGGTCAAGCTGGCTCCTACATGCTTACCCCCCACCTCCACACACACACACACACCACGCACACACACACACACATATGTACAAAGACACACACACGTGCACATACAAACACACACACAACCTCCCATTTGCAGGTGTTGCTGCAGGCACAAGAGGCAAGGGGGTCAAGCTAGCTCCTACATGCTTACCCCCCACCTCCACACACACACACACCACGCACACACACACACACATATGTACAAAGACACACACACGTGCACATACAAACACACACACAACCTCCCATTTGCAGGTGTTGCTGCAGGCACAAGAGGCAAGGGGGTCAAGCTGGCTCCTACATGCTTACCCCCCACCTCCACACACACACACACCACGCACACACACGTGCTGATACAAACACACACACACATATGTACAAAGACACACACACGTGCACATACAAACACACACACAACCTCCCATTTGCAGGTGTTGCTGCAGGCACAAGAGGCAAGGGGGTCAAGCTAGCTCCTACATGCTTACCCCCCACCTTCACACACACACACACACCACGCACACGCACACACACACACACACACATATGTACAAAGACACACAAACATGCACATACAAACACACACACAACCTCCCATTTGCAGGTGTTGCTGCAGGCACAAGAGTCAAGGGGGTCAAGCTGGCTCCAACATGCTTACCCCCCACCTCCACACACACACACACACCACACACTCACACGTGCTGATACAAACACACACACATATATTCAAAGACACGTGCACATACAAACACACACACAACCTCCCATTTGCAGGTGTTGCTGCAGGCACAAGAGACGAGACTACGTCTGAGCTCACACATGCAGCAGGCCGCGTGCACTTGACGTCTCTGTGTGGGTGTGGGCACTGATGGGTGGGTAGGTGTGGGTGCCGAAAGGTGATTGGGTAGGTGGGTGTGGGTGTCTATGGGTTGGTAGGTGGGTGGGTAGGTGACGAGACTGCGCCTGAGCACACGCTTGCAGCAGGCCGCATGCACTTGACCTCTCTGCGAGGGTGTCGATGAGTGGGTGGGAAGGTGTGGGTGTCGATGGGTGGGTGGGTGTGGGTGGGTGTCGATGGGTGGGAAGGTGTGGGGAGGTGGGTGTGGGTTTCGATGGGTAGGAGGGTGTGGGTGCCCATGGGTGGGTGCTGGTGTGGACGGGTGGGTGGATAGTTGTGGGTGTTGATGGGTGGGTGTGGATTTCGATGGGTGGTTTGGGTGGGTGTTTGGTGTCGATGGGTGGGTAGGTGGGTGGGGGTGTCCCCCCACCCACCCACCCAGATCTCAGCCCCCAGGCACTTTTTTCAACGGTTCCGGGGCCTACGACCGAACCGGAGACGATTTACGGCTTGCGTCTCCCTGTATCCTTCTCAAACACCCCCTGTATGTATGTATGTAAAAAAAAGATAACGCCTGGAGGGGCGTGGTGTTAAGGGGACCCTCCCGAACGACGCAGCTGGGTAAAGTCACCATGGCAGACATGTATGTATGTATGTTACAGTCCAGGGGTAGGCCAAACCCCCTGCCTCCGGTAATATGATAATGATGATGATGATTACATTTTTCCTGGTGCCCTACTGGACTCCATTTTTTTAAAAGTTGTCAAAGGACTTTCACCCCAGGGGGTGAGTGTCCCAACACAAACCAGCGACCCAGGCCTGGCCAGTTTGGTGCCAAGCCAACTGCCCTTGTTTTTCACCCCAGGGGGTGAGTCTCCCAACACAGAGGATTCGGTTTGAATGGCGTTGCCACTCCTACAAAAAAGTAGGCTCACACAAATGTGCCCTCGGCTTGATGGAGTCAAGGGGGATTTACAATAATATAATAGGAGTGGTCACCACCACCAAATATAGTGGTCGCCACCATCATATAGTGGTCACTACCAGGGTACTTCAAATGGCCAAATTGGCCAGCGCTTCAGCGCACTTGAAAACAAAAAAACTGCGCTTTGTAGTGCAAAAAGCGCAAAAATTGCTTGCAGCGCCCACAAGGGGTTGCAAAAAACTGCGCTTAAAGCGCAGAGAGGGTCAAAAAGTCAGCGCTCAAAAGCGCAAAAGCGCGCGCTTTGAATTACCCTGGTCACTACCACCAAATCGCGTGTTATATATGACAATCTTGATTGTTAAGGATGAACCAGTCCTTTTACTTTTACTTGAACTTGGTTACATAGCTTCAGCCAGAAATGTGGCTGCTCGCCGTCTAGTCCCTTTAGCCTCATTGGCTGTCTGGGCCACTACCAGGTGTGGTCTAGGGTAGTGGATTAGGGCAGGACACCAAGTAGGCGTGGCCTAAGCCTTTAGCCTGATTGGCTGACTGGTCCACCACCAGGTGTGCCACACCTGGCCAGTCCGTTTAGACTGATTGGCCGACTGGTCCACTACCAGGTGTGGCCTAGGGTAGTGGATTAGGGCTGGACACCAAGTAGGCGTGGCCTAAGCTTTTAGCCTGATTGGCTGACTGGTCCACCACCAGGTTTGCCACATCTGGCCAGTCCCTTTGGACTGATTGGGTACCCCCTGAACTGACTTATACAATTGGATGGTATGCAGGCTGTGCTGCTGTCCTGTCTCGGCAATGATTTGCTGGGTTTATGTAACTCTCTCTCTCTCTCTCTCTCTCTCTCTCTCTCTCTCTCTCTCTCTCTCTCTCTCTCTCCTGCAACATGTTTCAATCGATAGAGTAGTTACACAGTGAAGACTGAAGAGCAGATAGCTTATCATCGTAACTCGTGCGGCTATATAGAAAAGGAAGTCTTCAGGAAGATTCCGAAGACACGTGCAGGCCATAGCTAGCCTATGGCCTGGCGGCAGGCAACCCGGGTCCTGGAGCCACAGGACCACGCGTGCGCTATGCCAACTCAGTGTCCGACTCAACGGACAATAACATCCCCCCCAATTCAAGGTATTCTTGGATACAAGAATCCCTGGAATTAGCTGAGGGGCATAAATAAAATACAGGAGTATAAAGGCTGACAGGGCTATTTAGATATGCTAACGGCTGGCAAGAGAAGCTGTAAATAATAAATTATTTGGGACAGGATCCAAAGGGGCACGGCACATTGAGGGCAGGGATCTTTAGGTCAATGTCTGCTAGGCTGCAGGTGGAAGCATGAAGGGAACTAGGAGTATAAAAGACTGACTGGCTGTAAGCAACTTCTTTAAGGTAGACGTCCCCCGCTGGCTCATGTAATCAATCCAGATGGAGAGATATGCTGAGGTACTTCCAAAGTCATCTAAAAGGTAGCATTAATTCAGAGTCGACTACTAATACTATGGGAAGCTTATGGACTATACTTAAGAGTCAGGGTAGCATAGGAGACAGGCTAAAGCACAAGAGAAGCTGCCAGGTAGCTGCCAGTGGGGCTGCCAGGATGTCTGTCAGATAGGAATGATTCCCCCCCATAATTTGGGATTACCCTAAATTAGATAATTGCAGACATACTGTAGAAGCTAATAGAGAGGCACTAAAGAAAAAGGGGACAGCAGTACATGGGGAAGTACAGAGCATCACATTAATCCTAGAGTGTTCATGGCTAAAACAAGAATGTCCAATATGTTATAGTTAGGTACCAGATGCTGGGTATCCATCAAGGTCCAGCTGGGTGTGGAGTTTCTCCAGGAGGGTGGAGAAGGATTGTCTAGACATCTTTGGGGTGTCCAGCATGTTGATGAATGTGAAATCCATAGGGCTCCAGTGCATGCTGAGGTTGTTGACACATATTACTCTGCCCCCAGGATTCACACAGCTGATGGGGTGCATGAGCATCTTGGGCCAGGAAACCAGTACCCTTGCATGTGCTTGGACCATAGCTGCTTGTAGGGATATGGCCCACTGAATGGTGGGCCTGTCAGCTGTGGAGACAGTGGGGTATATGTGGACCATGTGCTGCAATCTGTTGACATGCTTGAGGAGGGGTCCACAAACTGAGAAGTGACTGTTGTGCATCTGTCTGCTGGGGAACTTGAACATTTCAGCAGCTAAAAGGGCAGGGAACTTGGTGACTAGCTGGGCAATGAGGGTGGGGACAGGCTGTCTAGGTCTGATGCTATAGGCTCTAAGGGAAGAAGGGGAATTGTTGAGGGTAGTCAGCAGGGTTCCAAACTTGGTTTTGGAGAGGCCAGAGTTGTTCAGGAAATGGACTGGGTAGGTGTTCATGTTGACATGGGTTAGAGGCTGGTCAGGGGAGAGGGAAGTAGCTGAGGGAATCCACTGGTCAAATCTAAGGGCTTGGTAGAGCTCCTGTTGAGTGCAGGACCCCTGTCCATCAATAGGATAAGGACTCTCATAGCTGGTTCTGGCTTGGTCCAGCAGGAGGTCCATCTCTCTTCTGGCTTGTGCTTCTGTAAGGTTACACAGCTCATCATGGGGAACAGTGGGGAGCTGCTGGCTAAGGGCTGTGGAGTAATCAGGGTCTGGAATGAAGTCATGGGAGGATGTGGTGTACAAATCATCTTCCAGCAGGTCATGTTGGTGTGGTGAGAATTCCCCCCCATTGCCTGACTGGATCAAGGAGGGAAAGATGGATTGAACAAGGTCAGGCATGTCATCCTCACCAATTGCTGGAACCAGGTCTGGTAGGCTGCTGGTACTGCTGGCAGTGTCATGGGGAATGGTGCAGCTGGCAGCAGCGTCATCATTGTAGCAGATGTGCTTGAGGTTTTGTTGGGTGACCATCATGATGACAGAAGGGAGGGGATTACAGGGGGAAGAGGGAGGGTGCTTAGGGGTGCTAGTGATGTAGAGTCCATGCCTTTTAGGGCATAAGAGAAAAGTCTTGGGGCCCTTGGCTGTGGGGAGGGAGAGGGTAGCAGCAACACTGGACGCATGGAATTGGAGGTTGAGGAAGAGTTTGTGTGCTGCATGCAGACTGATGATGTTGACCACAGTCAAGGGTGGGGCAATGAGGACGTCATGGAGGGTGATTAGAGATCCAAGGTGACCCCTGATGGTGGCTTTTCCTTTCTGAAGGCAGAGCAGTGGTGATGCTCCAAGGTCAGCCAGGTGGAGACTAATAGGCTGGGAGAGATCCTGAATTTCATGCAAGATGGACGGGTTACTGGTGCAGTGGGAGTGGGCTGCACAGTCTAAAATCCACTCTGTCAGGAGGGCTGTCTGGAACTGGGCATGAAATGTACTGTACTGATCCTTATTTGCACCTTTATCATCATCATCATCAGAGGTGCCATCACTGGAAACTAGGTCTGGCATAGACTCATTTCTCCTAATATGGCAGGCATCAGGATCAGGTGTGGGTCCAGAGAAAGCAGTGTCATCCATGGGAGCATGTGGGTCAGACAGGGGTGTGGACTTGCCTCTTGAGTCAGCAAACTTGAGGGGCTGTGGGTCATCAGTAGTCAAGGCCATGAAGTTGTGCTCATCCTCATTGTCTGTGTTGGACTGGGAGGTGGAACAGTCATCATCTGCAACATGGGCATGCCCACGTCTGTCACGGCGGCCTCTGGGGTCTCTGGCAGATGCTCTGCTGTCTCTCCTAGGTGACTTGGACTTGCTGGAGGACCTCGCCTCTTGGATGCATCCTTGGGGGGTGATGAGGATCCCCGACGTGCAGATGTGGATGAGAACGGTGGGGGCCTGTATTTCAGCTCTGTGGTGGGACTGGGGCAAGTGATTGAGTTGTGCCCATAGCCATTGCAGTTCCAGCATGTCATTTGGGTGGATGGGAGACGGTCCTTCCTTGGGCGGCCTTGGAAGGCAGCAGCTGCCATGTGCTCAGTTTCTTCTGGGGAGATACTGGAGTCAGAGATTTGGTTTGACACCTGGTACCTGATGATTTGGGTCTGGAAAGAGGCAAAATCAGGGCATACAGAGTTGTTAAAGGAGAACCTGAATCCATTGTATTCTGGACGAGTTGCAAGTCCTTGGACAATTATGCTGAGGAATGCAAGGATGGAAGTGTTGCTGACCCCATTCACTTGGGGAAGCAAGGTATAGAGCTCATAACTGCGAGAGAGGTACGTTTGTAGTGGCTCAGTTGCTGTCATGCTGAGGTTATACATGGATCTCACTGCTCCTGTCTCCAGGTCAGAGTTCCGTTCTCCATATGAGTTTTTGAGGAACCTGTAGGCTTTAGCAGCAACGTTAGTGTTAGCGAGGACGGCCTGTTGGATAGGTTCAGAGCAGTGCTTGAGGATCTCATTCAGGGCAACAGCGTTCTTTACCATGTTGATTGGGTAGGAAACAGCACGAGCCGCAATAGCTGCATTAGCATGGTCCACATTCGGATAATGAGACTCTTCCAGCGGGTATCCGTCGGCACATGCTGGTTCATCTGCGGGGACAACGTCCTTCGCTGCCTCAATGGCAACGGAGATGCACCCAGGTTGGGACCTGAGGTGGCGGATGAGGAAGGGTCCAAACTTGTGCCATGGGACAGCAGGTGTGCCATCGAAGATGAGTGTAGGGGGCTTCGCTCCTGGAGTCGCCATGTTGTCTGTCGCGGCGCTGGGGTCTTGGGGTCTTGGTCTTCACACCGGGTTAATAAACCGGCCTGTGGGTAATCCGGGTGTGAAGCTTGTCGGGCTCCAGTCTTGGGTGTGCGGTTCGGAGGGAGTGGTGAAGGAGTGTTGACAACAAAGGGGGAACCAAATGGGTCCTGTTGGTCTGTAATTGTGGAAGTAGTAGCAGGAAGTAGGGAATGGGTGACGGAATTAGGGGGGGGGGGGGGGGGGGGGGGGGGTCTTCGAGGGTGTGCAGGGTTGATACTCCGTGGCACAAGCAATATTTACGGGAGTGCGCAACGCTGTGTGTGATCTGATGAGTGTTCAACTCACGTCGAAGATCTACTCAGACTCCTGGACTGCGTCTACGTTTCGTCTGTGACGGATGGTAAAGACAACGGGAGAGTTGTGAGGTAGTAGGCGAGGCAGCGCAGGTTAGATTTCTCACGTGAATACGTAGACAATCCAGGGCCAAAAGCAGTACTCAAGCCGTCGAGCTAGTCTGAGGGAAAACTGTCACCTTGTGCAGGGCTGAAGATCCACTTGGCACGGGCGCAGGGGCGCTGTCTGCGGGTAGCGGTCGGGCCGATAACCTTTCGCTTTCCGGAGTATTATATTGTTAGTACTGACACAGGGAATGGACTAGGGCGCTGAGCTTACAATCGTGATTCGTGCGGCTATATAGAAAAGGAAGTCTTTAGGAAGATTCCGAAGACACGTGCAGGCCATAGCTAGCCTATGGCCTGGCGGCAGGCAACCCGGGTTCTTGAGCCACAGGACCATGCGTGCGCTATGCCAACTCAGTGTCCGACTCAACGGACAATAACAACATGCATACCTGAGAACGAGGAGGATTTGGTACAGTCGCCACACCTGGCGAGTCCCTGTAGCTTGAATGGTGTCAGCAGATCGCCGGTAGAAGATGTCTGGCTGACCGAATAGATCCGGAGTATGCGAGGCGTAGGGGAACCTTCTAGGTGTTCCGATACCTTCCAGGAAGCTGCGTCACACTCTGTTGTACCACAGAGTGTGCTCACCATTCCCTCCCGCTATACTCAGGGTTTACGTATTACCATACCCTTGACAGTGTGTATTTATAGCTACGCTCTCTCTGCTGTAACGTCCCATTTCTCTTTCTAGAGTGCCTCCCCAGACTCATTTCCTCTGCGACCTTTTCAACACTCCGTTGACAAATGGCTACTCCCTGGATCATAAATGCCTGAGAACGAGGAGGATTTGATGCAGGCCGGAGTGGATCACAAGCCCCCACCGACGTAAAGGCACCTGGTCCCTCGTTAGGAGTCGGGAAAAGCTCCGCTACATCACATCTCATCCTTCGAGTCTCGGGCTAGTGTAGTGAGACCACCCTTTGAGGCGAAAACTAAAAACAAAAGTTTTTAAAGGACTTTCACCCCAGAGGTGGGTCTCCTGAGACAAACCAGCGACACCGAGGAGTCAGTTCGAAAGGTGTTGCCACTCCTACAAAGAGTAGGCGCAAACATTATTGTAACAAACAATGCACCTGGTGCTTGTGTCATTGATTTTTTCTGCTACGAGCAGCAACTTCTGGGTAGCTCCCCGAGCTCTCTCTCCACCCGAACCTTGATCAACTTGAACTTGGTTGCATAGCTTCAGCAAGCAATTTGGCTGCTCACCGTCTTCGGCAGTAAAAAAACTAACTGGTATACAGGAGTAGCCCAGGCCTCAAATTTTTCAGTCACGCCGATCGATTTTTTCTGACAATGGGGCTGTGATTGCATGCATTATATTACAAGTCACTTTTCAGGTCATTTTTAGCACCTCATTTAGGGGGAGGGGGGGGGGGGGGGGGGGGGGGTCTGAGCCCTCATTTTGATTTTTGCTAACTTTTTACTCAGACCTCCAAATGTCATAGTGAGACCACGTCTGAGTAGACCTTGGGAAGGGTAGTCTTTTGGCACCACTTTGGACCTGGTGCAATAAGTATTTACCCCCCCCCCCCCCCCCCAAAAAAAAGCCAAGAACCCAACCCCCCCAAACCCTAGCCCAGCCCAGAGTATGAGAGGGTAAATGGCTGTGCGAATCACAATGGCAGTTCATTGGCACCACTTAAGACCCAGATGTGTGTGTGTGTGTGTGTGTGTCCCCCACCCCACCCCACCCCACACACACCACACACACACACACACACACACCACACACACACACCACCACCACACACACACACACGCCTCGACCCCCCAGCCCCCCCACACCGGCCCTGACCCACCACCCTTGGGACAACACCGAAACGCCGCCATTCTACTACGTTCTACGCGGTTACTTTCTCTTTGTTTCGGTATGCCTGATGCTGAGGCTGAGGTGATGAGGTCCTTGGTTACAATTTTTGTGTGTTTATTAGGGTGCCTAAGGCCTGGGTGCCTTAATTGAGCCTCCATGCTGCCATCAATCGCCTGATTTGGACGAAACCTGGAGCGGCCAAGGCCCATTAAACATTGGGGCCGAGTTGGGTGGGGTCCAAGGGGAATGGGAAGTGTAGTTGAACCATGCTGAGAAAACTGTCCTGCTACATACCAGGGTAATTCAAAGCGCGCGCTTTTGCGCTTTTGAGCGCTGACTTTTTGACCCCCTCTGCGCTTTAAGCACAGTTTTTTGCACCCCTTGTGGGCGCTGCAAGTAATTTTTGCGCTTTTTGCACTACAAAGTGCAATTTTTTTGTTTTCAAGTGCGCTAAAGCGCTGGCCAATTTGGCCATTTGAAGTACCCTGGTACACACTGCTTTGTTTGGACCGGTTCGGTATAATTAAAACTCCAGTTTCTGACCGCCCCCTGCAAAGGTGAAGGGTGTCTACCGTCCTTGGGAAACCCAAAGAGGGTGCAGAACTGAGTTTTGACTATCACACAATCCCTGTGGGAATTCCGAGGATGCCATTATGTGCGCCATATTGTTAACCCCCAGAATCCATATCTAAGTTTTTCAAAAAAATGGTATTCATATTTAGGGGGGGGGGGGGCAGCCCTCTTCTATTTTTTAGGCGTGGGGGAGTGAACTTTTTTTTTCTTCTCCCGCGGTATACCACGAAAAATGCTTACTAAAAAAAAACTTCTTCATTCGTCCATTTTCCTCCACTACCATAAACGGTATCATTGTGACATTCGTCGAAGGACTTCTCGAGATGTCAGACGATTGATTCCCTCCTAGGGTATCCCAAGTACAAATACCTAGGGATCAGCAAATCATCTGATTTTGACCAAAGGCGAGTATGATATCATATGATACTATACAAATTGCATCATATGATATTGTACATAAATGGTAACTTTAGCCTAGTCAGACTGCCGGCATCATATGATATCATATACTGATGACTGATATCGTACAAAGTTATCTTTTATCTACTTGGGATCCCTCTTTGTGGATGGTGACTCAAGCAATCGTGCAAAAGCTGCTTTTTCTAGGATGCTCACTAAGGCCCAAAAGGCACACCACATGCTTCGTAGGCGATGCCATACTATGGAGATATACAATATTGATATTCTCACCCACCTGTTTGATTCTCTTGTACAACCTATCCTGAATTTTGGCTGTGAGGTGTGGGCTCCTTCTATTCTGAACAACACACTTATCTCAAATGACCATGCTTGTGAGAAATGGCATAGAGGTATACTTAAACAAATGTTGGGTGTTTGCCAATCTACTACATCTAATATTATCATGGAAGAGCTGGGTAGAACCCCGTTGTGTTTTGCTTGGCTTAAACAAGCTTTGCGCTTCTGGAACAAGACCATACATAAAGAACCTGAGGATCTCATTATAATGGCTCTTGAGGAATCTTTTGACTCCAACACTGGCTGGGTTCATGACTTGCGTTGTGCTCTCCACAAGCTAGGATCCAGTAAAAACATCAACATTTTGGAGGCTGTCGATGTCGAAGGTATTATGTCTGAAGTTTTTGAGTCATGGAGGTTTAAGTACCCAAGTGACACCAATGCAGTTAGAGACATCCCTGATGAGAGAAGGGTTGGCTTTAAACGCCTCCGATACCAAAAATGGTTCGCAGCCAACAGCAATGATGAGAATGGCTTGATTCCTTTTACATCCGCCTTACATAAGCAGGATCAGATTCGTTCTATAGCACAGTTTAGAATGGGTTCCCATTGGCTGAACACAGAAAGAATGAGGTGGTGGATAGAGCACACATCCCTCGCTCAATGAGACACTGTCAAATGTGTGGGTTCCAAAAAACTGAGGATGAAATGCATATGTTTGAGTGCCCTTTTTATAATGATATTCGCCTCCGCTACCAGAATCTGTTTACAGATATTTATAGGCATGTCCATGAGGATACCGACTTAACCGTATGGAATGTGGAATTCTGCGATTCCACATTCAGAACCTTTATGAATGGAAATGGCACTAAGTCTTTTTGGAGCAACCTAGCCGACTATCTTTCTACTTGTAGAAGAGCAAGACAGGAAGCCCTGGACTGCTTAGTGGCACCGTAATTTATTATCCCTTTTTTTTCTTCTTGAGACTTCTCATTTGTTAGCTTCTTACCTCCGCCACTGTAAGTGGTTGAGATCTGGGTCCTGCTCTAAGGGGTTTAATACCTACGCCACCAAAACGGTGGTTGGGAGTTTGGTTTGTTTGTCCTCGACACACCCCTGATGTAATGGGGTTTTTTGCTTTGTGGGTGCTTTTTCTTTTTGTTTAAAGCACAGAGTCTCATACACCCTCGCGGTGTCAAGTAGACTTTAACATGTAATGTAATGTAATGTAATGTATGATGGCATTATATCATATGATATCATATTGCCTATCCCTACATATACCACTGTTTCACTCTTATTCTGGGTTAGATTTTAGGGTATCGACCCAATCTCTTCATACATTCATGGATAAACAGAGGAAGATTCGCTCGACCTTCCACTTCTGGATTGCACATTAGATAAGGTAGAGAATGTATGTATGTATGTTACAGTCCAGGGGTAAGCCAAATAGGCTAAAAGGACTTGCTCAAGCGAGGTAGGAACCCTGTGCTCTATAGGTAGCAGTCAATTCCGGTTCATGATAAATGTTACAGTCCAGGGGTAGGCCAAATAGGCTTAAGGGAATTGAGAGATCATTTTATTCATACAGATGATTAAGTGCGCTTGAACAATCATGGTACTACATTTTGTCATTTTGGGTTGCGCTTTTGACGCAACTGCCTCCTTTTGGGTTGCGCTCTTGACTCAACTAAAAACAGAAATCTGTGCACTGCGCCCAGAGTGGGTTTTTAAAATTGCGTCAATAGCGCAGTCGGGCTCCAAAACATTGCGCGCTACCGCGCAGTAGCGCGCGTCAAAAAAATTGAAAATTAGAACATCCAAGTAAGTCACACTGCCGGGGACAGTTGACCCTACTAAGGACGTGGTTTTATCGACACCGGTTCGTAAGCTCACCTTGCTCGAGGTTGGCAACGAGGCTAGAACCAGTCACGTTTCATACGGTTGACAGCCACCGTGAGAACCGAAACGCTCCCGACGGGGTTCGAACCCGGCATCTCCTTCGGTCAAGGTCGGATACTCTACCATTGAGCCACTCCGAGTCCGGATCGGGGATTAGCGCGCGTCATGTAGTACCCTATGAACAACCCAGGGTGCTTATGAATGAATGGCGACGCAGTGGCGACGCGTCGTGGAAAACATGCACACAGACTCACAGAGATCAGCCTGACAGCTGATGGACCATGTAATCTGAGCAACAGATTTAGAGCAAGTAAATCCCACAACACCACTATTTCTAATTTAGGCTACGCATGGGAGCTTTCAGCCAGCTCCATTTGCTGGCCACCTGGTCAAGCCCAAAGCTTTCGGCTGCCATGTAGTGCTTGTCATGACAGCTTTTAGACGCTCTAGCTACCTTCAGGGTGGGAAGTGTGTGTGTGTGTGTGTGTGTGCGAGGTGGTGGTGGTGGAGGGGGGGGGGGGGGGGGGGGGCAGGTGTAGACTGACTACCTTACATTTTGGATGCAGCCAGTCGTCTGTTGGGACGATAAAATGGGGAGGTTTGTTGGAGGGTGTGGGTGGGTGGAGAGGGTGTGGGTGGGTGGGTGGGGTGGGGTGGGGGAGGGCGGCAGGTGTAAACCAACTGCCCTACACATTGGCTACAGCCTGTCATGTGCTGGGGAGATCAAATGGGGAGATTTGTTGGAGGGTGGGGGGGTGGGAAGTGTGTGTGTGGGTTGGATGGGGTGGGGGTGGGGTGGGGTGGGGGGTGGGGGGGGAGCAGTTGTCAACCGACCATCCAGCTGGATTCGTGTGCTGGAGAGATCAAATCTGCAAGCTATCAGGATCTAGCAGTGCTCAGGCTCCCGGCCAGGCTGTTGCCAAGCTGTCATGATCTGGCAGTGCTCAGGCTCCCGGCCAGGCTGTCGCCAGGATATCAAGCTATCAGGATCTGGCAGTGCTCAGGCTCCCGGCCAGGCTGTTGCCTAGCTGTCACAATTATTGGTGCTGCTGCCAAGCTATCAGGATCTGGCAGTGCTCAGGCTCCCGGCCAGGCTGTTGCCTAGCTGTCACAATTATTGGTGCTGCTGCCAAGCTATCAGGATCTGGCAGTGCTCAGGCTCCCGGCCAGGCTGTTGCCTAGCTGTCACAATTATTGGTGCTGCGGCCAAGCTGCCATCAAGGGATCGTCAAAGATTGGCATACCAACTCCGAAACCGCCCATCAAGTTGGGCATAGCTGTCATATCGCCCCCCATGAACCCCCCCGCCCTCCCTGATTGGCCGCCCAACAAGAAGCTCCCCTGACTCAACCCCCCTGTAGCTTGGGACGACGGGGCAAAGCCAACTGGCATTGTGTTTGTCCGATATTGTTGTTGTTGCTGCATCCCCTGCTGCGGTTGCAGTGGCGGCGCTTGTGGTGGCAGTCCAGGCCCCCCTAATTGTCCATGTCCAGGCCTCCCTAAATGTTGCCCAGGTTCACCCAGAGCCAAGGCTGGGTCCCCCTTGCCGCTGCCCCGAAGGAGGGCCTCGGCAGAGGGGAGGGTGACACTGGCTGCTGTTGTGAGAGCCAGCCGAGTCAGAAGCTCGTGTGGAGCGGCTTGGCCCTGCTCTTGGCCTCTGCATAAACAGTAATAATCGCACAATTAAATTATCATCCCAGAGATGTTGATATAATTATATTGTAGAATAAAATGATCACTGTAGCACGAACTCAGGGTCCCCGTCAGTAAAACCATTGTTTGAGGTTCAGTTAATCATTGCTTTTTCCTTTTAAGCACTTCCTCTAACGGTTGGGCAAGTCCCTTTAGCCAATTTGGTCCACGCCTGGAACGAAACATACATACATACAAACATACAAACATACATACATACATACATACATACATACATACATGCATACATACATACATACATACATACATACATACATACATACATACATGCATACATACATACATACATACATACATACATACATACATACATACATGCAGCAGATTTGTGGCAAGGTGTAGGATTTAGGGTTCTGTTTATAACCTGCTTTACAGAAATAATTCAGAAGATCGGGTGGAGTGGCTTGGCCCTGCTCTTGTCCTGTGCATACACAGTCTATTTGTAACAAGGTGTAGGATTTAGGGCTATGTTCAGAAGCTTGTGTGGAGTTGCTTGGCCCTGCTCTTGTCCCTGGTATATATAGTAGATTTGTGGCAAGGTGGTGGATTTAGGGTTTTGTTTATAACCTGCTTTACAGAAATAATTCAGAAGATCGGGTTGAGTGGCTTGGCCCTGATCTTGAACTCTGCATAAACAGCAGATTTGTGGCAAGGTGAAGGATTTAGGTCTTTGTTTAGGATCTGTTTAACAGAAAGGATTCAGAAGCTCATGTATAGGGAATGCTTTACGGAACGGATTCAGAAACTTGTCTGGAGTGGCTTGGCCTTGATCTTGAAGTCTGCATAAGCAGCAGATTTGTGGCAAGGTGTAGGATTTAGGTATTTGTTTAGGATCAGCTTTACGGAACGGATCCAGAAGCTTGTGTGGAGTGGCTTGGCCCTGCTCTTGTCCTTTACATACACAGTAGATCTGTGGCAAGATGTAGGATTTAGGGTTATGTTAAGGATCAGCTTTACGGAAAGGATCCAGAAGCTTGTGTGGAGTGGCATGGCCCTGCTCTTGTCCTTTAAATACACAGTAGATTCGTGGCAAGTTGTAGGATTTAGGGTTATGTTAAGGATCAGCTTTACGGAACGGATCCAGAAGCTTGTGTGGAGTGGCATGGCCCTGCTCTTGTCCTTCACATACACAGTAGATTTGTGGCAAGGTGTAGGATTTAGGGTTATGTAAAGGATCAGCTTTACGGAAAGGATCCAGAAGCTTGTGAGGAGTGGCAGGGCCCTGCTCTTGTCCTTTAAATACACAGTAGATTTGTGGCAAGGTGTAGGATTTAGGGTTATGTTAAGGATCAGCTTTAAGGAAAGGACCCAGAAGCTTGTGTGGAGTGGCATGGCCATGATCTTAAACTCTGCTTAAACAGTATATCTGTGACAAGGTGTAGGATTTAAAGTTATGTTAAGAAGCTCTTGTGAAGTGGCTTGGCCTTGATCTTTAAGTCTGCATACGCAGCAGAGTTTTGGCAAGGTGTAGGATTTAGGGTTATGGTTAGGATCTGCTTGATGGAACGGAATCAGAAGCTCGTGTGGAGTGGCTTGGCCCTGCTCTTGTCTTCTGCATGTACAGCAGATTTGTGGCGAGGTGTATATCCCCCTGGCTGTCGTCCTCAGTGCAATCTGTCGCCATTTACACATTGATGGATGCAACTGCGACGGGAGTAGCTGCATAGAAGCTGCTACACACAGCCAACAATAAATAACAGGTACATAATAATGATTTGCAGAAACTCACTCTCGCCTGTTGTCCTCAGTGTTATCTGTTGCCGGCGGGGGTAGCTGCATAGAAGCTGCTACACACAGCCAACAATGTGGGCAAATAACAGTTACACACAAATAACAGTTACACACAAATAACAGTTACACACAAATAACAGTTACACACAAATGATTGAAAGAAAGCCCCCGCAACCTCACGCCTCGAAATAAGGCGTACTACTTATTTATTTAAGTATTGACAGAAATGCACCCCGAGCTATAGTCCTCGGTGCAATCCGTTGCCATCTACACATAAATGGGTGCGTTTGCGGCGGGGGTAGCTGCCTAGACGCTGCTACACACAGCCAACAATGTGGGTAAATAACAGGTTCATAATAATGATGGAAATAAACCCACCCCTGACAGTCGTCCTTAGTGTAATCTGTTGCCGGTGGGGGTAGCTGCCTAGATGCTGCTACACACAGCCAACAATGTGGGTGAATAACAGGTACATAATAATGATTGAAAGAACTCACGCCCGGCTGTCGTCCTCAGTGTAATCTGTTGCCGTTAACACATAAATGGAGGCAGCTGCGACGGGAGTAGCTGCCTAGAAGCTGCTACACACAGCAAACAATGTGGGTGAATAACAGTTACATAATAATGATTGAAAGAAAGCCCCCGCAACCTCATCCCTCGAAATAAGGCGTACTATTGATTTATTTATTGACAGAAACTCACTCCCGGCTGTCATCCTCAGTGTAATCTGGTGCCGTTAACACATAAATGGAGGCAGCTGCGACGGGAGTAGCTGCCTAGAGCTGCTACAAACAGCCAACAATAAATAGCAGGTACATAATAATGATTGGCAGAAACTCACTCTCGCCTGTCGTCCTCAGTGTTATCTGTTGCCGGCGGGGGTAGCTGCCTAGAAGCTGCTATACACAGCCAACAATGTGGGTAAATAACAGTTCATAGACAGGATTCGTAGAAACTTGGTGCTTGGCCCCAGCGAAAGCAAACAGGCTGGCCCCCTCAACTCCACGCCTCGTAATAAGGCGTACTGTTTATTTATTTATAAAAAGAAACCCACCCCTGGCTGTCGTCCTCGGTGTAATCTGTCGCCGTTAACACATCAATGGAAGCAGTCGCGGCAGAGGCCGCCTCTGGGGCGAAGTGGTGTAGGGCGGTCCACAACCACGACGGCAAGTGCAAGTGCTGGGAGCGTAGTGCGGTCCCTGGCTGTGTTGCTACCCAGCTTCCTAAATTAGCCTGAGGGGGGCCGAGGGGGGAGAGGGTTGGTACATTTAATATGCAGCATCAATAATAACATAATAATAATAATAATAATAATAATAATAATAATAATAATAACAATAATAATAATAACAATAATAATAATAATAATAATAATAATAATAATAATAATAATAATAACTATAATAATAAAAAAAGAAAAAGCATCAACACCATGAAGGCCACAAGCATGACGGCAAGTGCAAGGGCTGGGAGCGAAGAGCTGTCCCTGGCTGTGCAGCTACCCAGCTTCCTGAATTAGCCTCAGGGGTGCGTGGTTGAGGTTTTCAAATTGGCATGAGGGTGTATGGTTCAGGGTTGTTCAGGTGTGGGGATGAGGGGGGCAATATGCAGCAAGAATAATAAAATGATTGAATAATAAACAGCATTACTAATAAAATAATAACAGCATCGCTTAGAAAAAAATGATTGAATGATAAATAAAATAAATGATTAAATAATAAACAGCATCACTTATAAAATCATAAAGTGATTAAATAATAAATAGCATCACTAATAAAATAATAAAATGATTAAATAATAATAATAAACAGCATCACAAATAAAATAATAAACAGCATCACTAATAAAAAAATAAACAGCATCACTGATAAAAAATAAATTGATCGGATAATATATAAAATAAATGATTAAATAATTAACAGCATCACTAATAAAATCATACAATGATTAAATAATAATAAATGGCATCACTAATAAAATCGTAAAATAATTAAATAATAATAATAATAAACAGCATCACCAATAAAATAATAAACAGCATCACTAATAAAATAATAAACAGCATCACTAATAAAATAATTAACAGCATCACTAATAAAATAATTAACAGCATCACTAATAAAATAATTAACAGCATCACTAATAAAATAATTAACAGCATCACTAATAAAATAATTAACAGCATCACTAATAAAATAATTAACAGCATCACTAATAAAATAATTAATTAACAGCATCACTAATAAAATAATTAACAGCATCACTAATAAAATAATTAACAGCATCACTAATAAAATAATTAACAGCATCACTAATAAAATAATTAACAGCATCACTAATAAAATAATTAACAGCATCACTAATAAAATAATTAACAGCATCACTAATAAAATAATTAACAGCATCACTAATAAAATAATTAACAGCATCACTAATAAAATAATTAACAGCATCACTAATAAAATAATTAACAGCATCACTAATAAAATAATAACAGCATCACTAATAAAATAATTAACAGCATCACTAATAAAATAATAACAGCATCACTAATAAAATAATTAACAGCATCACTAATAAAATAATTAACAGCATCACTAATAAAATAATTAACAGCATCACTAATAAAATAATTAACAGCATCACTAATAAAATAATTAACAGCATCACTAATAAAATAATTAACAGCATCACTAATAAAATAATAACAGCATCACTAATAAAATAATTAACAGCATCACTAATAAAATAATTAACAGCATCACTAATAAAATAATTAACAGCATCACTAATAAAATAATTAACAGCATCACTAATAAAATAATTAACAGCATCACTAATAAAATATTAACAGCATCACTAATAAAATAATTAACAGCATCACTAATAAAATAATTAACAGCATCACTAATAAAATAATTAACAGCATCACTAATAAAATAATTAACAGCATCACTAATAAAATAATTAACAGCGTCACTAATAAAATAATTAACAGCATCACTAATAAAATAATTAACAGCATCACTAATAAAATAATTAACAGCATCACTAATAAAATAATTAATTAATTAACAGCATCACTAATAAAATAATTAACAGCATCACTAATAAAATAATTAACAGCATCACTAATAAAATAATTAACAGCGTCACTAATAAAATAATTAACAGCATCACTAATAAAATGATAATAATAAATAAAATGATAATGAAACATTAAACAGCGTCAACACCATCAAGGCCACAACCATGACGGCGAGTGCATATGTTGGGAGCTAGGAGCTCTTTATGAATTGTGGTGTGTGTTTTGGCTTCCGCACCCAGCCAGATGTGGTAATGGTGCTGATGGTGGTGGTGGTGGTGATGATGATGATAATGACCTACCAAGATATGTAGGGGCCGGCTATGTTATATAATGTTAGTTAATAAATAATAGTATTTAATATTACATAATATAAGACGGACGAGCCGTCTCACCAGAATTTTGAATGTATTCGAAAAACTAATATTATTGTGACACTATTATAATATGAGTGAATATTAGTTTTTTAAACACTAATGTTAGTTGCCGTTCCTTAAATATATGTCAGCAACCCAGGACCACATTCTTCAGCTCCTCGTCGAGTGAAGAGAAGTGATGAGGGATCTCTCTGGGAGCGTTTAGTTTGGGGTGGTCTGGTATGGATTTTGGTGTGTGTTATGGCTTCTGCACCCATCCAGGTGCGGTGGTGGTGCTGATGGTGGTGGCAGTGGTGGTGGTGGTAGAGGTGGTGGTGTTGATGATGATGACCTACCAAGATATGACGGCACCCCATGACGTGTTGGGAAGTGATATGGTGGTTTGGATTGGTCTAGTTTGGTTTGCGGTGGTCCGGTATGGATTTTGGTGTGTGTTTTGGCTTCCACACCCAGGTGTGATGGTGGTGGCGGTGGTGGTGGTGATGACGATGACCAAGATATGTCAGCACCCCATGACAACATTCTTCAGCTCCCTGTCTAGTGTTGGGAAGTGATGATACAGCTTGATAAAGTTTGGTCGGGGTGGTCAGGTATGGATTTCGGTGTATTTTGGCTTCCGCACCCACCCAGGTATGGTGGTGGTTCTGATGGTGGTGGTGGTGGTGGTGATGGTGATGATGATAATGACCTACCAAGATATGTCGGCGACCCAGGACCACATTCTTCAGCTCTTCCTCTAGTGTATTAAAGTGATGAGGGGCCTCCCTCCAAGCGCTTGGTTTGGGGTGGTCCAGTATGGATTTCGGTGTGTGTTTTGGCTTCCGTACCCACCCAGATGTGGTTGTGGTTGTGGTGGTGGTGATGATGACCTACCAAGATATGTCGGCAACCCAGGACCACATTCTTCAGCTCCTCGTCTAGCTTTGAGAAGTGAAGAGGGGCCTCCCTCGGAGCGTGTAAGAGTAATGGTGCTCAT
>JAJSRW010001115.1:35000-37500 GCA_022414725.1 Microglena sp. YARC
GGGTGTTTGGGGTTAGGTGGGGTTGGGGTTGGGTTGGGTGGGTTGGGGTTGGGGTTGGGTTGGGTTGGGGTTGGGGTTGGGGTTGGGGTTGGGGTGGTAGGGCCTTCAAGAAGTGTCTTCCACATGTGCTTCAGTGAAGTGTACTTCACATGTGCTTCACGTGTACATCAGCAAAGTGTATGAGACAAACCAGATCTTCTTTACCGTAACATATATCTGCAATAGAAATAGGGAGGGTCTCCAGACACCCCACTTCTACAGTAGGCTGCTCAGATGACACAACCAACCAACCAACCAACTAATCAACCAACCAACCAACTAATCAACCAACCAACCAATTCAAATAGGGAGGGGCTCCGGGCACCCCACTTCTACAGTAGGCTGCTCAGATAACTCAACCAACCAACCAATCAACCAACCAACCAAACA
This sequence comes from Microglena sp. YARC, assembly GCA_022414725.1. Taxonomy (NCBI): domain Eukaryota; kingdom Viridiplantae; phylum Chlorophyta; class Chlorophyceae; order Chlamydomonadales; family Chlamydomonadaceae; genus Microglena; species Microglena sp. YARC. The sequence goes on from JAJSRW010001115.1 coordinate 35,430, forward strand.
ATAGAAATAGGGAGGGGCTCCAGGCACCCCACTTCAACAGCAGGCTGCTCAGATGACACATCTAACCAACAAATCAACCAACCACCTAACCAACCAACCAACCAATGTAAATATGAATGGGCTCCAGGCACCCTACTTCTACAGTAGCCTGCTCAGATGACTAAACCAACCGACCAACATACCGACTAACCAACCAACTAGCCAACCAACCAACTGCCAAACTAACCAACCAAAGAACAAAGCACCAACCAACCACTTGACCGATCACCAATCACCAACCAACCAACCAACACACAGTGCCCTACCAGTGCTACAGCCCCCCCTTCTAGATACATCTACTCAGGCAGCACATGTGCTCCAACCAACCAACCAACCAACCAACCAAACCAAACTAACCAACTAAAATTTGGTGTCCTACCTGTCCCACAACCCCACCTTCTACATAAGGCTCCTCAAGGGCAGCACATGTGTTCCAACCAACCAACCAACAAACCAACTAACCAACCAACCAACCTCCCAACCAACCAAGCAATACTCACAGTGCTATTGGTGCCACAGCCTCCAGGCCCCCCACTTCTGCACAAGGCTCCTCAAGGGCAGCACATGTGTTCCAACCAACCAACCAACCAACCAATACTCACTGTACTATTGGTGCCACAGCCTCCAGGCCCCCTCTTCTGCATAAGGCTCCCCAAGGGCAGCACATGTGTTCCAACCAACCAACCAACCAACAAGCCAATACTCACTGTACTATTGGTGCCACAGCCTCCAGGCCCCCTCTTCTGCATAAGGCTCCCCAAGGGCAGCACATGTGTTCCAACCAACCAACCAACCAACCAAACCAACCAATACTCCACTGGTACTATTGGTGCCACAGCCTCCAGGCCCCTCTTCTGCATATGGCTCCCAAGGGCAGCACATGTGTTCCAACCAACCAACCAACCAACCAACCAACCAACCAACCAATACTCACTGTACTATTGGTGCCACAGCCTCCAGGCCCCCTCTTCTGCATATGGCTCCCCAAGGGCAGCACATGTGTTCCAACCAACCAACCAACCAACCAACCAACCAACCAACCAATAACCACTGTACTATTGGTGCCACAGCCTCCAGGTCCCTCTTCTCATATGGTCCCCAAGGGGAAGATGTGTTCACACATCCAACCAACCAACCAAGCAACCAACCACCCATACTCACTGCCACAGCCTCAGCCCCCTCTTCTGCATATGGCTCCCCAAGGGCAGCACATGTGTTCCAACCAACCAACCAACCAACCAACCAATATCTCACTGTACTCATTGGTGCCACAGCCTCCAGGCCCCCTCTTCTGCATATGGCTCCCCAAGGGCAGCACATGTTGGTTCCAAACCAACCAACCAACCAACCAACCAATACTCACTGTACTATTGGTGCCACAGCCTCCAGGCCCCCTCTTCTGCATAAGGCTCCCCAAGGGCAGCACATGTGTTCCAACCAACCAACCAACCAACCAACCAATACTCACTGTACTATTGGTGCCACAGCCTCCAGGCCCCCTCTTCTGCATAAGGCTCCCCAAGGGCAGCACATGTGTTCCAACCAACCAACCAACCAACCAACCAACCAGCCCCCTCTTCTGCATACTCACTCGTGTACTATTGGTGCCACAGCCTCCAGGCCCCCTCTTCTGCATAAGGCTCCCCAAGGGCAGCACATGTGTTCCAACCAACCAACCAACCAACCAACCAACCAACCAATACTCACTGTACTATTGGTGCCACAGCCTCCAGGCCCCCTCTTCTGCATATGGCTCCCCAAGGGCAGCACATGTGTTCCAACCAACCAACCAACCAACCAACCAACCAACCAATACTCACTGTACTATTGGTGCCACAGCCTCCAGGCCCCCTCTTCTGCATATGGCTCCCCAAGGGCAGCACATGTGTTCCAACCAACCAACCAACCAACCAACCAACCAACTAATACTCACTGTATTATTGGTGCCACAGCCTCCAGGTCCCCTCTTCTGCATATGGCTCCCCAAGGGCAGCACATGTGTTCCAACCAAGCCAACCAACCAACCAACCAA
>JAJSRW010001115.1:42500-46137 GCA_022414725.1 Microglena sp. YARC
TCGGCGATTGATGTCGGCAGTGTGGCCCTGTCCGCCAGGGTCTAATGCGGAGGCAACGTGAAGCGCGCCACTGGGGGAGTATAGAGTATACGCCTGCCCCTAGGGCGGAGGGACGCCGCGTTTTGTCTATGATGCACTTCCATCTGTATATAGAGCGAGGCCTCGGTGCTTGTAGCAATTAGCATGTGTGCACGGAGAGCACGGGGGGTTATGGGTGTGGGGTCTATCGATGGGTGGGTTGTTGTGCCCAGGTCCTTAGGGAGGGAGCTAAGTGCCTACTTGGTTAGGGCGGTGGTAGGAAGGGCCCCATTGCTGGGGGGGGGGACCTGGTGCGTGGATGGAATGGGCCCCATGTCCCTCTCATGTTTGGGCCCATGTGGTGGGTGGGTTGTGGAGGTACTTGGCATGCCAAGGGTTTGAGGATGGCCAATTGAGCTTGTAGGTTCCTCTGTGTCTCTGCAGGGTTGAGTTTTCCCCCTGTCCAGATTAGGGAGGAGTGTGAGGGGGTTTGGCCTTGGGAGGCAGAAGTGGCTAGTTCCATAACCCTATGGGTGATTATAGGAGGGCGTTATGGGCATATGTGGTTTGTGTGGACCAAGAGAATGGTGCACGCCGAAGGGAATATCAAGAGTGGAGCATGTATGCCATGCTAGTGCCCACGAAACAGGCCTTGGTGGGCCTTCTTCAGGCGTCTGGGCTGGTGAGGTGTTGTTGCCCCCGACGTACCAAGTTGGGTGTTAGCAGTGGGTCCCTAACCAAATAGGTTGGCCAATGGGTCGTGGGGTGTTGCCCAGTGGGGAGTGGGACTCATTAGAGGTGATGTTCGAAGGTCCGTTGTCATTCTCCCAGGGTGACATAGCTTTTGTGTATTGGCAGGGTGAAGACATTGGATATGGTAGTGTCTTTGTGCTGTGATAGGAGGGTGGCTACGTCTCCAGCGGAAGTTCCTGTGCTGTGGAGGCAGAGTGGAGAAGTGTGCCTGGTTGGTTTGGTATCTTGGTGGAGGAGGGTGGGTTGGGGAGGGGTATATGACCGACACATTGGCCTGTTGGTGAGCTAGATGTGGTAAGTGGTCTCCGGTTCGTTGAGTTGGAGAGGAGGTGGTGGGGACTGTCATTCGTGTACCAGCTTGATTGGTATTGCGCGGGGGTGGATATCCCAGTTGGGTGGTGGTTCTTGCCGTGTTAATGATGAGGTTTTGCTGAGTTCGCTATTACCATTTGGCATCATACTTCTCCTCCCTCCGCCCACTTCCTTGTTGTTGGAGGTTTAGTTGAGGTGGAGGTCTTTACTGGGTGGAATGGAGTGGGGAGGGGGCTTTGGGGTAGTTCAGCTTGTTTGTAGGCATGGAGGAGGTTTCTTGATATCTGGTGGGGCCCAACCAGGCAGAGTGTAATTTGTTCCTCGAGATGGACGGGGGACCAGTGACCATACAATGGAAGGGGGTGGCAGAGGAGTAGGTGTGAGAATGCACGGGCGAGGCCAGCCAGATATGTAACAAGGAGGGATGGTGGCCAGAGAATGGTGCATGGAGGTTTTCGTGGGCCCTCCAATATTCTGTGATGGGGGGTTTTCTCGAGGTTGTCTGTTAGCCTTGCTTCTTTGGGCCTTGAAGCCCAAGGAGGCTGGGTCAGGCTGTGTTGTTTCATATAGTGAGGTGGAGGAGCTTTGCTGGGTTGGGGAGGCAAGATATCGCGTTGGGGTAGAGACAGCATGCACCAGGTCTTTCGGAGCTGGTTCTTACGGATGATGGTGTGGTTATTGTATAGTAGGAGGCGTCATGCACATTTGTGGGGTTGTTTCATTCTGATGGAATTGCATTCTGGCAGTCCAAGCAATCTGGGTCCAGTGCTCCAAGGCTTGAGCATACTTGTGGTGTGAAAGATAGGACTCGTCTGGCCCACTCTCTGTGTGCATTGGAGGCAGGGATCTCCCTCGATATTATGCCGGTGGGGGGCCTCCTTGTGTTGTGGTGGGTAAGGGATGCCGGGCACTGGGGGTAAGGGTCGGTGGCAGTCTCGGGGCGGTTTCTCCGGTCCCAGTTGTTACCGTTGGTGTGCTGATAGTATATGTTGGAGAAACTTGGTAATGTTTGCTCGTTGGGGAATGCGTAGGTGTATGGGAGGGGTCCTCGATGCCAAGGGCAGGGGCTGGGCAGAGTAGGGTTGATGTGGGCTTCCAGGTGGGGGTGGAGAGACACAGGTTGTAGGCTGAGTCTGTTGAGGGCAATAATTTATCCTAGTGAGATCTGGTTGCCAATAGGTGTGGGAAGAGTATTGATGGTGGATGATTTGGTCCATCAGTGGCTCACAATGGTCAGCTAAGGAGTAATGCCCAAGAGTGGGGTTGAGAAGGTTGAGGAATGGTGTGTTGGGTTCCGGGAGGAGTCTTGAGGGTTTGATGTAGCGGTTTCATTTCCTGCCACATGATTCGACTGGAGGGCTCTTTTGAGGATGTGATTTGCCTGGCAAGGTAAAAGTACTGAAGTTGATGGCTGGGGCAACGGCTAAGAGGATCCATACCCTGGGCATATTAGCTTCTTTGTGGAGGAGGCTTGTAGTGAGCCCTTCGCCTAGTTTCCCCGTGCGTTGAGGACCTAGTGAGTGTAATTTGAGCGATAGTCCCACCATTAGGGAGGGGATACCCCAATCCTGCCTGTCCCAAGGGGGGAGGCAGACACTAGCAGTTGGAATGAGGGGTGGTTAGGTCACAGCATTTTTTAGCCAGGTTCCATAAAGCCTTGTCTAAAAAGATGCCTTATATCCGAGTAGCTGTAGGGGCGTGCTTACGGTCCCAAGGGTAGGTCCGTGATGGCAGCTTAATACACGTGTGAATGAGTCTGAGACATTGGAGAGGGGGGTGGCGCTTTTGGTTTGCAAGTGGTGAGATTTGGTGTCCTTTACTATGTATGAGGGGCCAAGGCTTGTTTTCATGAGGGTCTCCAGTTTAGGGTGAGCCAAACCGCACCCCTAGTGCTTTGTATGCGTTATGGGGGAAGTATTGTAGCCCATTGTGTCATTAATGAGGATAGTGGTCGTGGAGAAGTTTTGTTAGGGCCTTGTTGCTTGGTGGGCGGATCCTTGCGGTGGGAGCCATGCAATATGCCATGTGATCATGCATCTTACCCCGTTAAGAGGAATCCCAGACCAAGTTATGAATGTTGCCATCTTCTAAGGCATGTGTACCTTGAGTTGTCTGCCGCCTTGTCCTGAGTACGCACACTTGGTTCATTCAGCATATCTAGCTTGACCTGTTTATCTTGGTCAGTATTGGATGTTGAGGTTATGCCTTGCGTTGTATCCTCTGCCCCGGCTTGTAACTCTTGAAGAGATTCGATGAAGATGATGAAGAGTAGGGAGAGGTGTCACCTTGGAATGTATCTCTTGTGATTTGAATTGGTATTGCCCTGAGTAGTGTTGAGGTCTGATGGCTGTAGCCCCCGATTGTAAATATCCATTCGACTGTATCAATAACATCTACGGAAGATTCAAATGATATACAATAGTAGAGAGCAGAATGCTATGTCATGCTCGCACCATACTAAGGCAGATGAGAAAAGTCAAAGAGATAGGCAGCACGTCTCTATAATTGAGAAGTGGCGCGCATACCTCGATGTCATACAATCTTTAATTAATTT